>JAULKM010101347.1:0-10197 GCA_032355605.1 Rubia tinctorum | reverse complement strand
AGGATGCAACAGGTTAGAGTGTGCGGAATTTGTTCATTCGACAGAAACATTCCCTTAAGTGCAAGATGATTTTGAAGAAGTGAAGGCCTTAAACTACCAAGGAGGTCAGGGTTTTGAAGGAAAAGGCAATTTTCGGGAGTTAAACAACAAGGGTTCCAAAGGAACCAAAGAGGAGATAGGAACCACGAGCCGTACACAAATAGCTTTAATCCTCGCTACCAGGACCATCCTAACTTTTGTTGGAGAGATGAGGAAGAGGTTCAACCCAACTGTAGAGGAGGCCAAGGCTACAACCGGGGAGATCTACAACCTTACCCGAGGGATGAAGACACTTCATATAATCGAGGAAGAGCATTCAAGTTGGAATGGAAGGAGATCACGGAGAGAACAAGGATATACATTGAAGAGTTGGGCACAAGGGCTTTCTTGAGCATTAAAAACCTTGAGGTGCAAGTGGGGCAATTGGCCAACTCGGTGAGTCAATTTGAGGTAAAGAACTCCAGGAAGCTTCCATCCCAACCCGAGGTGAACCCAAGACAAAATGAGAGCGCCATAACATTATGCAAGTGGAAGGAGGTGAATGAACCTAATAGAGATATTGTTCAAGAAGAAGACCATGTTATGGAGAAAACCAATACGAGGCTTGGAGAGGAAGAGATTTATGAGACTACCGCGGAAGTGGGGTCCGGGCCAAGGCTAGGATTGACTTTCTCCAACCAAGATCCTCCACCACGAGGATCAAAAAAGTTACCCCTTCTCCTCCGTTTCCAGAGAAAGCCAAGAAAAAGGTGGGCATGGATGATGAAGAGATTCACAAAATCTTCAAGTGTTGTGAGGTTAGTATCCCTTTAATTGATGTGATTGATCAAATTCCCATGTATGCTAAAATTTTGAAGAATTCATTTACTAAGAAAAGAACCAAGCCAATTAAGAAAGTATGGAAGGTTAAAATTGGAGGGATAGCCACTTTGCACCATAAAAGCCTACCAAAAAATGTGGTGATCCACGAATGTTTTTCATCCCTATAAAATTAGATGGTAAAATGGATGATGATGATATGATAGATTTAGGGGCTTCTATTAATGTCTATAAAAATGGATAATTGATAAATGACGATTTTGTTGAAATTTTGGAGATAAACATGTTGCTAGTGTTCGTATGCCTATTGTAGGTTTATGCTCTTCAATTGTTATGGACACTAACTTGTAGCGGGTAAAGGAATGAGGCAAGGAGCTGAAGCGAACTCAACCCCCCTCCAAAGCTCAGGAGAAACCAAAATTGCTTTGACAATGGTGAAGGTTGGTCATGAAGTCTCTAAGACACTTGATCTAAAATGAAAGGATGACTCTTTGTGAGACATTTCCACAAATATTTCATCATGGGTGGAGTCACAGACGGTGACTCTGGAGACCCAACGGTAGGTTTTGCTTGATTAATAATTGAGGATGACATAAAGATACGATGATTTTTTCATTTCTAGAATGACTATGCTTTTAATTGTTTTCATGCATGTTGTTTTGTGTTTTAGGAAGATACTTTGTTAAACTTGGATGAAATCATCTCAAACCAAGTCTTGTTGTTTTTGGTGAGGGTAGAGTAAGTAATTTGGGCTAAAAGGAGGGTTAAATGGGCCGAAAGGCCTATGAAGGACCAATGAAATGGGTCAGTCAGCACATCATGTGCCACAAGAACTCAAGTCTTGAATGTTCAAGGAGCACGAACCGTGCCAGTTACATGATTTGTGCCTAATGAACAAAAGTACAAATTTTTGAGTCAAATTGAGTTTTGCCAAATGGACCAGGTTCTCTATGCCATAGCTACAATTTTCTTCTTCCCTGATTTGGGTAGTGCCAGTTGGCAACAACCCATGTCATAATATCTCTTTTCAGCTCCGAATTAAAGACCTCCAACCCCCAATTTCCTCTTTCCCCCTTCACCATTACTACCTTCATTTTCCTCTCTCTACCTAAGAAAATCCATTTGGAAAAGAGTATTAAATCCCAAACAAAAATCCGCAAATATCTTCTTCCTTCCATAGAGAAAACTTCTCTCACATCCATAACTACAAAGATTCAACTCCAATCCAAACCCAAGTTACAAATCTAGGTTTTGGGTCATTTTCGCAAGAGAGGGCATATTTTGCTTTTGTTTTGGGTTCTTCATTTCCTAAATTTTAAAATCCAGGTAAAAGCTATAACTCTTGTATTGCTTAATTTAGCATTTTTGTGGAAAGGGGAGGGATTTTTATATTAAAAAATTCTTGATGACTTGTGGATGGATGTGGGTGATGTTGATGCTTATATATTAAGTTAAATGAGGGGGAAGATAGTGGGTCTCATGTTTGTGCTTATATGAAATGCTAAGTGGTAGTGTCTAGGATCAACTCGACTTACTCCAACCCATGTCATATTTTTTGGCTCGGGTATGCTTATAGGGCTTCCTTGATCGGCACTCAATGACATACCTCTGTTGGACCTTGGATTTTCTCGCAACTTTGGAGAAAATAATGGCCGATAAGGGGAAGAGGTATATCAACTTCCACTTATATGCCGAGGAGTTTACAATGACTTACCGGGAGGTAGTAAAGGCATTTGGTTGAAAGTATAAGAATGCATAGGAGAGGACTTCCTTTTGCTTTATATAACTTTTGGAGACAGATAACGAGAGTGGATAAGAACCATCTTGAAAGGAACACCACAATCATCCACCCGAATTTGTGGTATGTTCCTGGCTCCTATCGATGGGAATATTTTTCCATGGAGAAACCGCTCAATGCAATAACAATGATGTGGAGGTTCATTGGGCAATGACTCTGGAAGGTACTTCATACCCCAACATTATAGGGATGTTTATAGAGAAGTGCCTATTTGCAGTGAAAAAAGAAAGTTGGGAAAATCCTTGTGGGAGGCATTGTTGACTTACTTGCTTAACACCTTGGGCATGCACCCCCAACCACCCTTGGATTGGCGGGAAAATAATGTAGGAGAACGAAGTATACCATTGAGAAGTTGGTAGAAGCATCCATGATCACCACTACCTCTTCAAGAGACCATCTCATATGGCTCTATAGTGGCGCGAAAGTGTGCAACTTCATGATTCTACCACAACCGGAGCATACTACCATTGCTGACAATACTACATTGGAAAACTCATACATCGCCCCCGGTCCAATCTATGCGAAAGGGTTCCTTGACACACTGTCCACCCGGACATGGATAAGGAGGAGGAGCAAGTGAAGAACCCCACTCGGGCATAACCAACTCAACCCATACTACCTGTGGACTTCTACGAGCAATTCCAAATATTTGGGCAACAACTCATGAGTTATACCCAACAAATCCAAGAGATGAGTCACATGGTAGAGGGGATGAGCCCACTAGTTGGTGATTTTGTTGTTAGACTTGATGCATGTTGACATAAAGATTTGGGAAGCAAGACTTATTTCCATTGAGCAAGAGGTCCGAGAGGAATTCATTTTACTGATCAAAGGGCTAATGTCCAGGAGGGGGACATGGAACAATTATTGGAAGGATGTGAGCATCTAACCTCGAGGGCTTCCACAACATTGCCCCCGACAAGAGGCAAAAGTTAATGGAAGATGAAAGAAGGCAGAGGATCAAGATGAGGTGCAAGAGAGATGGCCCTTCGGGTTCCCTTGAGTAAGTATCTATTCATCTCCCTACTCCACTTATGTATTCAAATGTTTTATGCATTGAGGACAATGCATTATTTAAGTGTAGGGGAAGAAATATGTAGACATTTAAAAAAATTAGCAAAAGTTCCGGTGTGTTTATTTCTTTCTTGCATTGTGAATTTCACTTTTGGAGCAAGTGGTATTATTTGAAAAATCAAATAATTGAAGAAAAAAAAGAAAAAAAATCTCGCCAGTCGAAAATTCGAAAGGGCGACTTATGAAAATTTGGGAGGCCCGGATAGGTTGAAAACCCAAAAGGGAATCCTATGGAAAAATGACAAGCCAAAGGTGGGGAAAAATGTGAGGTGTGAGGTTTGAAAGAAAATGAGATGTTAGGATGAAAACTTGAGAGGGCTCCTAGGTAAAATGAGAGAAAATGAAAATTATCATATGCTTCTCTTGTTATGTCTTTTGGGTAGCTTTTGAGGTAGAGTAAACTAGCTCAAATGTTAGTAAACTATTGTAAAGGATGCGAGCATCTAACCTCGAGGGCTTCCATGATATTGCCCCCGACGAGAGGCAAAAATTAAGGGAAGATGAAAGAAGGCAGAGGAGCGAGATAAGGTGCAAGAGAGTTGGGCCCTCGGGCTCCCTTGAGTAAGTGTCTATTCATCTCCCTACTCCACTTATGTTTTCAAATGTTTTATGCATTGAGGACAATGCATTGTTTAAGTGTAGGGGAGGAAATATGAAGACACTTAATTTTTTTAGCAAAAGTTCCTTTTTGTTTGTTTCTTTCTTGTATTGTGAATTTCACTTTTGGAGCAATTGGTATTATTTGAAAAATTGAAAAAATCCCGCTGAGTCAAAAATTCAAAAGGGCGACTTAGGTAAATTTGGGAGGCCCGGATAGGTTGAAAACCCAAAAGGGAGTCCTATGGGAAATGAGAAGCCAAAGGTGGGGGGAAATGTGAGGTGTGGGTTTTGAAAGAAAATGAGATGTTAGGACGAAAACCTGAGAGGGCTCCTAAGAAAAATGAGATTAAACGAAAATTATCATATGCTTCTCTTGTTCTGTCTTTTGGGTAGCTTTTGAGGTAGAGTAAACTGGCTCTATTGCCTTGTTTGGAACATGATACCTCATTCTTATTATTGGTATGTTGGTTGGTTTAGGACATCTTAGGTTAGGATGTGAGAGTTTGATATTCTTTTATCTTAGGTTAGGGTAGTCCTTGGAATAAAATGCAGGGTGTTTTGGGAAATTGTATGATTAGGATACTCTTAGATATTTGCTTGTTCTTGTTTACTCGAGCACAAGTAAAGGTTTAAGTGTGGGGGATTTAATGATAATTGAAATGCATGTTTTCTTAGAGCATTTAACATCTCTTCTACTATGTTTTTGTTGGTGAATGGTTAAGTTTAGACGGGTTTTGCATAGTAGCGAGTTAAGACCATATTTTTTGTTTTTCTTGTTTAACTTCCCTACTATGTGAGCTAATTATAGACCAAATGACATTTTGCCCTTATGAGTATCTAGATCCATTTTTGTGAGTTTTAAATTGTTGATTACTTATGAGAGAAGGCCATCCACAAAGATGGTAGTAGATTGATGGTCAGTCGCAAAATCGATGGAAGGATGAAGGTCATTGAGATAAAATGGTAAAATATCAAGGAGTGTGGAAGAAGGAAGGCAAAAAATTTGAAAAGAGGCACGGACTATGCTATTTTGCACGGACTGTGCCATTAGAAGAAACCAAAAACCGTTCCAAGGTACGGGCCGTTCACATTCGCACGACCATTACAAGCAGAAGGTGAAAGAAACATTCCAGGATACGGTTCGTGTAGATCCGCACGACCCTTATAAGGAGAAGAGGTAGGAACGAGCTCCAGGTTACGGGTCGTGCAGATCCACATAACCTTTACAAGCAGAAGATGCCCATGATTGTTCCAGTTTATAGTCCATTTAGATCAGCACACACGAATTGTGCAAAAAGGCACGACCCGTGCAACCCTATTGACTAGGGTTTGACTAGCGTTTTTTTGCCTTTCTATATCTTCCCACTATATAAAGTGGTCTTATCCTCTAGGTTTCAGAGGAGGCGGCTTATTGGAAGTGAAAAAACACTTCCTCCTCTATTTTTTGTTTTAGTAGATTAAATTTATGACTTGGGGTTATTTGTAAGCATGTATTAACTTTAGATTTGTGAGACTTCAAGATTTTTGTCTATTTATTTTGATATAAATATCATGTTTAATTTGTTCTTATGCTTCTTGCTATAATTATTGTAATGAAAGTGATTCAGATGTCCACCTAGTTAGATTTTTGCATAATTTAGTGCTAGATTAAGGAAATGGTCGGGGAGTGTTACATTAACAGGTCTTGCTTGTAGCATTCTGAGTATCGGGGTGGTAAATAAGCCTTATGAGCTACCGGAGTGGTAATAGGATAGTCTTGTAATTGGATTAGCTTGCGAACGATATTGGGTTAATCTGGTAATCGGGTTGGGTGTTATTACAATTTCGATTGGGGTCAAAGGTTAATACCCAAATGGCGTATTTTTAGTTTGTGGTGACTAAGTGTTGTATGCCAACCTTAGAGTTATCATGAGGTATTAATATCATAAGTGACACAAGATGAGTTTAGGTTGGGTATTCGCGGTGGAGGTCCCGATGATCCATGCTACTACCAGTTTTTATCTGCATCTGTGCACAGTACATGTTTTGTAACCTCGGTAGTGAGGCTAGAAGTGGTAATGGAAGCGCACCTCTATCTACATGTGGAGGAGGTAAGTGAGAATTATCCTTAATATTTTAGCTGGAAATAGAATATAATAGGGTTAATTTTGTATTTTACCCTTAATATAATACTTTCTTCGTAGGGATTGTAAGGCCTCCTATTTTGCATTTTTTCCTGTCCCAATCAAAAGTTCCCATTTTCTTATTTAGACTGAAATTTGTGATTCAAATTTGGTCATTATTCTAATCACTACTTTCCACACAACAGTAGCACACAAATGTCAATATTAAAAAATTATAAGGACCTTACGCTAGAACAAAGAGAGTAGTGTAGAGAGACTAAGTCTCAGCTCTAGAGGTGTCAATTTAAGTTATTGTGTCAAGTTGGAAAAGGTTCGGGTTGAAACTAGCAGGGTTGAAACATGTCGATTTTTATTTGTTGGGTTGTATGGGATTGGGTCGGGTTGAAACATGTCAGTTTTTTTTCTCCTCGGCTTGAATATTGTCGGGTCGGGTTACTATCGTTAAATTTTTATAATTTGGTTAGGTCAAGTCAGATTAGAATATTGTCGGGTTGAATCAGGTCCACTTATTTTTGGCCGGGTTGCTGTCTTGTCATTTTTTGTAATAGAGTTGTGTTCAGGTCGGATCATGTTAGTTATTTTTTATTATGTTTCATATTGGATTCGGGTATATTTTGGGTTGGTTCATTTTGGATCGGGTTACTATACTACTCGATTAAATTTAGGTTGGTTTAGGTTATGTTTCAATAATATTATTGATACAATTGTATTGTTATTGGGTTTTGTTTCGTTGTAACTTGTAATTTTTTAAAAAAAATAAATCATTCAAAGATGATGGGAAAAAACCAAGCGGCGATTACAATGAGTAGAATTGACATCAAACCTAACTAACCTTTAGCAATAACTGGTCTATTGCAAGGATATTTAAACTAGATGTCAACCAGACCAAACGTCTGTACTATTATAGAGTAGTGATCCAATAAAACTGTAACATTGCCTCAGGGATATTAACTCGCTTCCAACAAAAATATGACCACTTGGCAAAGAAGAGCGTATTGCGCATCAATATCCCTACGCCAAACAAGGATCTTCAATAACTATAACAACACTTGATCCAAAATGTGATCCATATTTCCAAACTAGAAATACCTTGAAAAACACAAATCGAGAACAGAATTTCTCTAGAGAAACACATGATCTGTAAATTTAGATCGGATAAAATACATAGACATGAACAATTAAATCGGGTGATCATGATGAATACAAAATCTAATCTATCAGATCGAAGAACAATACTAATGTATGGAGACAAATCTACACTTATTCAATAACATAAATTTCAAAAGAACATCAATTAAAAATTACCGTTTCCCAATCTCCCCATGATCACGGATAATGGGGAAAAGAAGATTGAAGAAGAAGAGACCTTTGAGAAGAGGGGAGCACCGTTGGTTTTTCGCACCAAGGAAGAGTTTTTATGTAGTTAGGATGGTATTTTGATTGTCTTTGTAACTTGTAACTTTTAGTTATAGTTTGTTAAATATAAGATTTGTATCATTCACAAATTGATTTTTAAAATAAAAATTTAGTCGACTTTCAATAATTACTAATTCAAAACTATAATTCTAATTAGACATTTCTCTTTATTTGACTATTATTCATTAGACTTATAAACGTAATCGTACTAATGCATTTAACTTAACCCTATGTATTCAAATTTGTTATGAGTTTACTTTGCGTAATCATTTGTAAATATCTAATAAATGAAAAATTCTACTTTATTCTGATAAGTATGTCTAAATTCTATTCATTACCAAGTTGACTTTGTTTAATATTAAATGCTAGTTGACATTTTATAACAACATCTGTTTTGGGTTGATTACGTGTAGGGTTATATAACTGATTTATCGGGTTGAATCGGGTTTGGGTTATTTACGGTTCGGGTTTATCTCGGGTTCAGGTTCAGGTCAATTTTAGATCCAAATTATCAGATCATATTCAAATTTTGTGATAATGTTTGAAACTAAAATACAGTTACTTCAAATCCAGACATTCACATGGAATTGGAATGCCTAAGCATAGATTGTCGCTTGTATGCACATTGACTACGTTCAAACTTCCAGATGCCCTTCCTTAGGCCTCAAATTTACATGCGGACCCATCTGTAGCAGGCTTTGAAACCCTTCAGAAAACTGGAATCAGACTCCTCAACCACCTCCTCTGCATTACACAAAATCTAAAAATTAGTACTCGTTATATTTATATTTAAAATTACAAAATAAAAAGAACAAATATGCACAAACCTTCTTCGATTTAGGCCTCTTGTTTGCCTCACCCTCATCACTCGGCTTATGAGCCCACTTGTGGTCAATCAACACCCATTTATTCTTTGTGAAATATACCTTCTCAAACCACTTACATAATTTTTCCTCTCTGTGGAATGAAAAGTCGTGTACGCCCTTCAAAATCATTGTGATTAAGTTCCCATACGGGACACTTTTTATCACCCTCTTAGACAACCCAATGTACAATATATGCCTAAATATCGCAGCTCCTGGATTGATCCTTCTACCCTCCATGATGTAGTAAAATAGCATGAGGGTCCCAAATTTGCATGAAACTGGTCTACCTCATAAGTGTGAACCCTATCCTCCATTGTTAACAATTTTGGCATATGTTGACTGAGGAAATAGCACACTAGATATCTTAAAGATAACTACTCGAACCTATCAGCGAGAACAACCTTAGGATTTGTACACTTTGGATAAGAAGGAATTCTACATACCTATGTTCCGCCTTATTGTTAAAGAACTTCTCACTCGCCCCTAGCTTCGTGATCGGTTCTTGACTCCTTGCTGATGTATTTTTGTGGTTCCTTGTCCTCCTACTACCTTAGCTTCTCAACATATCATAGAACGGTTGTTTTGGAAATTTCTAATGAAGAACAAGAAGGGGAGGCTAGGGATTTTTTTGTTCTTGATAGAATTGGGGATAATTCAATTGCTATTTTTTTATTTGTCTTACACTTATGAACTCGGAAGGTATTTTGTTGTGTTTTAATAGTTGAACTGACCTACTTTTAAACGAGAAACTGATTTTTTTCTTTTAAAACAAAGGGACGAGCAAGTTCGGAGGGCGGAACATGTGTCAGACGAAATTCTTTTTATTAGCATTAAAAGCATTTTGAAAGGGAGGTAATGAATGCAAAGAAGAGGCACGAGTCCCCCCCCCCCCTTAAAAAAAATACAAAAACCCTCATTCCACACAAATCCACCCCATATCATGACCTAATCCCAATTTCAATGTTCACCTACAACAAACCCTAGTTAAACTACTCTAGGTACATTATCATTCCAAGATCAAGTTGGAAATGTGGTATGTTGGTTTTGGTTTTTGAGGCACAAAATGTGGGTTTGAGATAATAATCATACCTCCAACGATTTTTAACCTCCATTTCTCACACATTACGTATATATATATTCTTCTTAAATGTTTGCATAACTTAAAATTTTGTTTCTTCCTCTATTTTTTTGGCAAAACACAAATGACCTTTAAAATAGATATGTGTTTATTTGAGATACTATCGGTATTGATGGGTTTTAAAATGTCCAAAAAAGGTCTCGTGATCATATTTCTTCTGAAAATGGAATACAGAGACAACGGTTTCTGAAGACGAAGACCGTGAGGAGTCGGATAAGGCAAAAATCGCTAAGACCCATTTTAGAAATCTAGACAGGAGAATGGCTTGAAAAGAATCTACCTTGCTGGTTTTTAATAAAATGGGTCATTGCTTGTCGGAAGAGC
>JAULKM010101346.1:0-10198 GCA_032355605.1 Rubia tinctorum | reverse complement strand
GTCCAATTGGAGCCTTTAAGCAGCAGGTAGAAGCTTCCTTCATCGCTGATTTTGTCCTATGTTTTTTACATCTCGAGCGACAGATTGAGCTGTTTGGATGGTGGGAACACCCGAGACATCATTAGCATAGATTTTTGGAATCCAATGTGAGCAAATTGTCTGCTTTTTACAGGTTAGTTTTCCCTCCCTCCTACTGATCTTCATTTTGTAGCTTTTGTAGAATGGATCATCTTTTTGTATGTATCATATACTTTTACGATATATTGAATCCTGTTTTGCAAATTAAGACGTAAATCACCCGATGTTTTGTCATGTAAGACTGGTACGATTATGGATGTCATGAAATCACATCCATGGTTTGTTTAATGGATGTCTCATTTGTAATCTTGAACTCCTCCAGTACAATACTACGTGTATCGTAGTGCAGCGATATGCTTGTCCAGAAAGTCGAACAGAAAGTACAAGGTTAGTTTGTGGAGTCAGTATAGCAGACTACTTATCGATAAACAAGAAAAGGATGGGAAATGTGGGAAGTGTGATTGATTCAATTCATACCGTACATTTAGGCTCTGGTTGGAATTATGCTTATCAGCAAAGCTGACTTATTTTGAAATCAGGGAGACCCGTTTCTGCTTTTCCCCCAAAATAGTTTATGCTTTCAAAATAAACTGTTTTTTAGTACTTTACCAAACACTAAAAATTACTTTGCTTATAAGCACAGCAGGTTAAAAGCTCTGCCAAACAGAGCTTTATCGTTGCCATGTTAATGCGAGTTGCGCAATTGCACGGCTCTCGAGCTATTCATGAATAGCATGCACATCCTCAAAATTTAGGTCAGTGAATTCATGAGGATCTTAGCTTAATTGCCACTGTTCATGGCCACACTTTCCCCTCCTGGTCTCCATATCCTTTTTTAGCTTATCCATATCTGCAAATTCTCAGTTAAGGTAGCGTTATAAAGCCAAGAGTTACTGTAAACTCTTAACCATTTACATGGAATGGATGCAGACCAGAATCAGCTTAACACACGAAGAAAGTAAACAGCTGGAAAATAGAAGGAAAAAATTGTCTTGTAAATAAATTGAGGAATGTTTTGATAACAATTTTGTTTAAGAAAAAAAGGGTTTCATCGAGCAAAAAATCTTGTTTGGACCGAATAACCATTAGATGGGGTTATATTATAATTAATCAAATTAATTTGATAATTTGATGTATGTTTTCGTTATTACAATGAAGATACTAGTAGTTAAAAATTGTTACAATTGATTCCTCAAGTCAAATTCTGCCATTTATATGGGATGGAGGGAGTAAATGTTTTCAAACACAGGAGATGATTTTTCTGATATTAATTTAATAAATGTCACAGAAAGTCTTATCGATGTGAAAGTTACAAATGTAGAAGTATTGCATATTTTGTATAAAAACATGCAAATGTTATAGGTTTCAACTACAGAAAGAACTTTCTAACATCTTAATAACAAAGGGAAGATAGGAGATAAATACTACAAGTGCTCGTGCGCTGGTAACCAAATAGCTCCAAAGGCAACATTATCAGCCCTATTACTTGCATAGACACTGAACGTGGTTTTGCAACAAAAGGTAAGAGAAAAAGAAAGGATGGAAAAAAATAGGCTGTCTAGATGCTTAGAATGTCGAGATGAAAGAAATTGAAAGTCGAGATGATTCATATGTTGTTATACACTCATAGAAATAAATGGCAGACAAAGATTTCTTCATCGAGATCAAATTTGACGAAGAGACAAGGTTGTCCGCGGTGTTTTAGAGAGATTCAATGATGTTAGAGGACTACATACTACATGAAAATGTCCCCATATTTGACACTACCTACAGAACAAACAAGTATAACTTGATTTATGCACCAATAGTTGGAATCAACAATCATTGGAAAATCATGATGTTTGCAGGTGCTTTATCACAAATGATCTAGCTGACACTTTGTATGGCTTCTAAATACATCCAAGAAGTCCATGGAAGGGAAGGAAACGGTCATATATTGACAGTTCAAGATCTTGTTATGGGCAAAACAAATTAAGCAATACATGAGGTGCCCATGTTAAATTGAACATGAGAACAAAATGTGACAGGGGGAAGTAGATCAGGGGATGTACCAGGGAGTGAGACTTTGAAAGGATTCTACATGCTCTTATGAAAAAGTTCCATTATAATCACTTGGATTGTTAGAGGGCCAAGTAAAACAACTAAGAACAATGAGATTGGCTCCCATCTCAACCGGTTGAACTTATCAATGTGAGATAATTGTCAGTGTGAGAAGCAGAATGGGGATGAAGTGAGACTTCATGGATAACTATGAAACACATCTAAATGGCAGAAATTTGATTATGTGAGAATGTAAAAAACTGGAGCCAGGGAAGCAGAATTCAAGTGACCAATTGCTACATTGGGGGGTCTACACAGGTTCACATCTATATATATGTAGCAGATCAGTTAAAGGAGAGGAAAATTTTTGGAATGAAATTGAGCAATTACAAAGTCAGATTCAAGGGGAAGCATGGTTTTTGCTGGGTGACTTTATTAATGTCTTGTCTGTGTATGATAGAATAGGTGGAAATGATGTATTGGCTAATGAATATTGGGCCTTGGAGAAAATGATGAGCAAGACATGTCTCTTTGAATGTGATAGTATTCGGGATTTATTCACATTGTCCAACAAGCAAGCAGAAAACCGTATTCATTTAAGGATTGATAGAGCCATAGAGAACTTAGCATGTTTTCAAAACTACCGGGAAGCAAGAGTGGAAGGGATGGAGGCAGGGGTATCGGACCATGCCATGTTAAGAATTCAGATCCATGAAGTGAAACAACGGAGGAAGAAACTATTTAAACTATTTTCTGGAGGGTGCAAAAATACTGGAGGCAATTAGGGTGAGTTGGGAGCAAGAACTGGAGGGCGGAGCTATGTATGTGACTTGGAAAAAGCTAATGAGGCTACAACCTATACTAATCCAATACACAAAAAGAGTATGATGTACCAAACTAAAAATGGATAATGCTAGAAAAAACCTTATAGGTGCATAGCGAGAACTGAGCAAATGGAGAATAGATCAGGTGAAATTAATGAAGGTGATCAGATGTAAAACGAAGGTGATTAAATAGAGTGATATTGATGAAAAAATAGAAAGATTGAAAGTCACAATAGCCTGTTTGAGGTTAGGTGATGGAAATAACGCATCTTTCCAGGCATCTGTAAAAGCCAAAAACAAGATAGCAGGAATGATCAAGAGGAAAAGGAAGGATAGAACCATGATTATACACCAGAAGGACATGGAACTCGATGTAAACAACTTCTATAGTGGTATGATAGGGCATAATTCGACAAAATTGGAGAATATAGAAGTACATGTGATGAGATCAGGGAAAGGTTTAAGTGCACATGGGAGGAAGAAACTGATAGCAAAGGTGAATGATAAATAAATGAGGGTGGCTTTAGGGGGAATTGGTGATAAAAAAAACCTTTCCTAGATGGCTACAATGCTCCGTTTTTCAAACAAACTGGAATGTAGTAAAAAAAAGACGTGATAAATGCGGTGGAAGTTTTCTTTGAAAAAGGTGGACTATTAAGAGCGGTGAACAACACGCTTCTAACTTTTATGCCTAAAATTAGATTGCAAGGAAGGTGAGTGAATTGAGGAATATATTATGTTTTTTCGACTCTATATAAAATTGTGTCTAAAATACTAACCTCTAGGTTGAGTGCTATAATTACAGAGATAGTCCATTATAGCTAGGCCACTTTTGTTCTTGGCATACACGATCATATTATACTTTCTTATGAGCTGATAAGGGGTTACAATAGCATAAGTGGTGATTCGAGATGGACTTGCAAAAGCATATGACACAGTGGAGTTTCCAGCCTTGGAAAAAATATTATGAAAGAACTTGGATTGCTAGGTCAGTTTATGGAGTAGATAATGAAATGCGTAACATCAATATTTTATAAATATGTTATTAATGGAAGTGTTACAAAGTTCATCTAGGAAAAGAGGGCTTGGGAAAAGGGGATCCTCTTTCACCCCTACCATTTGTGATAGTCATTGAGTATATGCAAAGATGCCTCAGGAGTTTAGAATTTTCAATACCAATCCAGATGTGATAAATTGAAGTTGGTGTGATGAAGGGTAGAGAAATGATATACTGAGGTTGAAAGGATTTAAAGAAGGTGAGGTCCCTTTCAAATACCAGGGTATGCCACTGGCTAGTAGAAAACTTACTGTAATGATGTGTTTTCTGTTAATTGAAAATTTACGGATTAATTGAAGTATTGGAGTGCAAGGTTGCTTAGTTATGCAGAAAGACTTCAATTGATAAGGAGTGATGTGCACCTTATTGCATGTGTTAACCAATGCATTTGACACATTTATTATCATGTTTTGTTTGGTTGATTGCTAGTTATAATTAGGTTTACAGTACAAAAGGTTTAGGTGACCGTCGTTGATTTTCTTATCAAAATCCCGAGTTTTGAAGACTTAATTGGATCTAATGGACAACATGTCCTCCGAGTGCCTATATATTCTTTTGTGAGCTTATTAGTAGGTTACTCTTGAGCACTTTGGCATAAGGCCATCCACAAGTGTGGTAGTAGATTGTATAAGGCCATTCTCTAAGATGGTAGAAGACTAAAGGTCACGAGTCAAAACGTGTTAGAAAATAGAAGGGCCGAAGAAGGAATACAAAGTAGCAGGTGAATGGTAATATGAGAGTTTTACAAAGTTTTGGAAATTATCTGAGAAAAATAAGTATCTACGGTTGGTACCATTGGATTACTCTTCTCAAGCACTATAAAATTGACTACAAGAACTCTCAAATTGGATCAGCGGTTCATCCGTAGCAATGCAAACAAATTTCGGAAGCATAAGGACTAGCCAACCTCGTCCAAGGGACCTCCAGCACAAGGCAAGCCTCGTGTCAAGCCCCTCTAGCAAGAGCCATTTCACCCAGCAGGAGCTGTTTGGACCAGCACGGGAGTGCTACAGCCCCTTGCCACAAACCGTTTGGTGCAACAAGGCCCATGTCGCCCCAATCCTTTGTGAGGCTAAGTATTGACACAGACGGTGACGTTTTACACAGTTCGTGTCATTTCAACTTCAAAAATGCAAAGACCAGCTCAGCGAGTGCGAAGAACAACATGGCCTGCGGTGTTCAACTGATCAAGAAATTTTCTAGCCAACGGCCCGCGTCGAACGACACGGGGGGCACGATTCAGAAGTTCGAAACAGAGCACCAGCCGATGGTCTATGTAGGCTTACATGACCCATGTCGGTACGAGGCTACACGTCCTGTGCCAAACCGCCCGGACTGTGTTAGCACGAGGCTACACAGCCCATGCCAGGGCATGCAACCCATGTCAGCACGAGGCTAACTGGCTGGAACGTTTCGTGCCAGATTGCACTCCACGTGTTGTTTGCGGCTGCTAGGAGTTTTTTGCCTATTTTTAGCCATTTTGAAGGCCCAATTCCCTACTTGTATACCCTTTAGTCTTCTCGGGGGAAAAATGTAGGCATAATGTGGACTTCTAGTTTTTGGTAGGTAGAAAGAAGATGAGAATTCTCTCTCTTTAGAGTTCTTCCTCTTTTTTCTTTCTTTTTTTCTCTCTTTCTCTTGTCTTCTCTTTTCTTAGTTCTTAGATCTATGTCATTTCATTGAATGAATGTCATGAATTTAAGTTATGCTCATTTTAGACTCTTAAGAGTATGGTAGAGAGAGAAAAGAGCTCTCTCCTCTCTAAAATATTTTCTCTTCTTCTCTTTAATTTTCTTTTGCCTAAAGGCATTGAATTCAATGAAATATTTGGGTTCAATGCTTAGGGACTAGTTAATTAATTTAGGGTTTATATTTGTATTCATGATTTGGTATTTATTTTATGAGATTCCTTAGACCTACCTATTTCTGTGTGTTTATGATTTTTATGTTGGCTTGTTCTTTATGTACTTATAAAATGCATGATTTTCACACAAAGGTTGGCACACACCATGATCTACTTTCATGTTGGCGCACTTATTGATATCCACCGGGGAAGGAAACCTAGATGTACTTGGGGTAACTATAGCCGGGGCAATATGGGTGTGTGCATGTGGGTCGCCAAGTTAACTTTACGATCGGCCGTACTCTATTTTTAGCTAGCGAATTGGCCCAAAGGGTTACAAATAGAGATAGCGTTAGCAGTAAACTAGGGTTAGCATTGTGCAACCCTAGAGTCATCGATAAGGTGCTTCACTCTGTTTGCCTTTGTAGGCCTATATAGAAACATTTGTGGTGTAGTTCCCGGGACGTATTCGTACGGGGAGATTCAGATCTGCATAGCAGGTAGGGACATTGTTGCACTCCCCTAATTACAGAGACAGTGCTGATTCAAGATTACATGCACACCCTCGTGATAGGTACGGGGAAATGTTGACCATCGACCACACCACGTGTTATAAACACTAGAATAGGCTTGTACATCTTGAATGTGATGGCATCGAGGATCGAAACAATACCGATCATGTTACGCAAATACTCCCCAAGTGCTAGTTTACATGGTTTATTCTCTTGTGATTTGCATGCTAGTAGTTGCCAAAGCTTGTTTTAGAATTACTAGCTATTTCTGACATGTGATGGGATTGACGACTCAAAAGCAGCTGTGTGTAGTTAACTTCTAGGATTACTAGCATCTCCGTGGATGACCCTAGTCTTGACACTATCTACCCCATAGGTAGCATGGAGATCAGGGTACGACTACCACTATAAATAAAGATATTCCATGTCTTGATCAAACATTCAAGGGTTATGTCCGTGATCCTCTAAGCAACATGATTGGTCCTATGACAAGGTCAAGAATTAGAAAAAGGTATACATTAGTTCCATTATCACCGGTGGAAGTGATTAAGGCTTACAGACGCATGAAAATCGACAAATAAAAGTTTACTGAGCTAAAAGTGGCCAAACCAAACCCTAGCCAGGGTTTAAATCCGATCGGCCAAAGGAAGAAAATTGGCGGAAAAATTCTGGGAAATTTTGACACACATTCAGGGAAAGTTGAACCAGGTAAGCCAGGTAAGTTTTTGAATTATTTGAAAAGTCGCGAAAGGTTTTATCTTCACATCTTAGTCCCTTGCCATCTATTTTTATAATGAAATGTGAATTTCTAATTGAATCTGGGAAATTGTTATGCATCTATTAGGGACGTGAATCGTGCTTTTTCTAATCATTCGCATGTGTTAATTTTACATTTTAAAGAAAGTTATTTTGCCAAGGAAGATATACCTGTGCATGTTCCTCCACGGTTTGCTGAGATGTTGCATGAATTCAGGATGTCATTCCGGAGGTATTTCTACACGTTCTACCTCCTCTACGAGGCATTGAACATCAAATTAACTTGATTCTGGATTTGGTTATACCTTATCGACTAGCTTACAAAGCAAACACTGAGGAGACAAAGGAACTACAACGACAGATTAAGGATTTAATTCAAAAATGTTATGTGCGTGAATCTTTAAGTCCTTTGATGTGCTTATCATTTTAGTTCCTACGAAGGAAAAAACTTGGCAAACATGTATTGGTTTTTGTGCTATTAACAAGATAACTATTAAGTACCGTCATCCTATCCTGAGCTTAGATGATCAGCTTGAAAATTTGCATGGATCCGTGATTTATACTAAAATTGATTTGACTCAGGGTAATAATTATATTGGAATTAGGGAGGGTGATGAATGGAAAACAACATTTAAAACTAAGTTCAGGTTATATGAATGCATTGTTATACCTTTCGGATTAACCCATGCACCTAGTACTTTTATGCAGTTGATGAATCATGTCTTGAGGAAGTTTATTGGTCGATTTGTTGTGGTTTACATTGATGATATTTTAATCTCTTCTAAATTGACTGATGAGCATATTGAGCATGTTAAATCAATTTTACTTGCAATCCATGAGTCTAATTTGTATGCAAACATAAAAAAGTGTACTTTTTGTGCTTTGAAAGTGGTGTTTGTCGGTTTTGTGGTCTCTAAGGAGGGCATAAAAGTTGACGAAACCAAAATAGAGGCTATTGTGTCTTGGTCGAGACCTATCAATGCCAACTAGGTACATTATTTTCATGGTTTAGCTAGTTTTTATAGAAGATTTGTGCGTGATTTTTCATCTATTGCTGCACCTTTAAATTAACTAGTTAAAAAGATGTTAATTTTTTTGGGTTGATGCTCAAGAGAATGCATTTAATGAATTGAAAGTACAATTATGTAATGCTCCTGTTCTTGCTTTACCTTATTTTAATGCTACATTTGAGGTTCATTGTGATGCTTCTGGTTTTGGTATTGGTGTTGTATTGATGCAAGAAAATCGACCTATAGCTTACTTTAGTGAAAAGCTAAAGGGCAGTGCTCTAAATTGTCCTATTTATGATAAAGAATTCTATGCAATTGTGAGTTCATTAGAGACTTGGCAACATTATTTATTGCATAAAGAATTCATTATTCATAGTGATCATTAATCTTTAAAATATTTAAAGAGTCAGATGAAGTTGAATAACCGTCATGCTAAATGGTCTAGTTTCATTGAATCGGTTCCTTATGTGTTGCGATACAAGAAGGGTAAAGAAAATGTTGTTGCTGATTTGAGTCATACACATGTTTTACTTCCACGATTGGAATGCATTATGTTAGGGTTTTCATTCGTGCGAGAATTATATGCAACTGATCCTGATTTTTCATTTGTTTATGCTGCATGCGAAAATGGTTCTCATGATAAATTTTTTGTCATGGTGGATTCTTGTTTATGAATAATAGGCTACGTGTTCCTAAATATTCTATGCATGAACTACTTGTTAGAGAACCTCATTTAGGTGGTTTAATGGGACATTTTGGTGCATTAAAAACTTATAATTTGTTGCGAGAACATTTTTATTGGTCGAAAATGGCACTCTATGTTGATAGGATTTGTAGGAATTGTATTGATTGCTTGAAGGCTAAGTCAAAGACTAAACCTCATGGTTTATATACTCCTTTACCTGTTCCTACACATCATTGGGTTGATATTTCTATGGATTTTGTTCTCGGATTACCACGATTCTAAGAAGGTAATGATTCTATCTCTGTGGTGGTTGATCGATTTTCGAAGATGGCACATTTTATTACTTGTAGGAAGACAGATGACACAAAACATGTCGCGGATTTATTTTTAAAGGAAGTAGTCCGACTTAATGACATTCCTGCATCCATAGTCTCAGATATGGATGTTAAAATTTTGTCCTACTTTTGGAATACCTTATGGCGCAAGTTAGGGATGTAACAACTGTTTTCTATGGCAAGTCATCCGCAAACTGATGGTCAAACTGAGGTCACCAATCGCACATTGGTAGCGCTTCTACGTGCCCTAGTTCAAAAGAATTTGAAAAATTGGGAAACATGCATTCTGATAGCAGAGTTTGCTTATAATCGCATTGTTCATTCTAGTACTTCTTTACCTCCTTTCGAAATTGTCAATTGATTTTTAGCAAATACATCTCTTGATTTACTTCCTTTTAATTTTAAACAGGTGCGTAATTTGGATGGATAAAAGAAGGCCAATTTTGTGAAGCGAATAAATGAGAAGGTGTTATTGAAGATTGAAAGGAAAAAATACTTAGAATGCTGAGAGAGCTAACACTGGCCGCAAAAATTTTCAATTCAAGAAGGGCGATCTGGTTTGGTTGCATCTGGGGAAGGAGAGGTTTCCAAAATCCAAAAAATCTAAACAAAGTCCGAGAGGTGATGGTATTTTTCAAGTGTTGGAGCGTGTAATTGATAATGCTTACAAGTTTGATCTACCCGGTGATTATGGTGTTAGTACGACATTCAACATTGCTAATTTATCTCCATTCACCTTTGAAGATGATTTAGTTTTGAGGGCAAAACCTTTCGACCACAGATGGAATGATGGAGATGCCAAGACGACTACCACCATAAATGAAGACATTCCCCGACTTGATCAAACATTCAAGAATTATGTTCGGGATCCTCTAAGTGACATGGATGGACCGATGAAAAGGTCAAGAATGAAGCTTAGGGATTTATAATTGAATGCTTTGATGGATCACCTTCATGATGAAGAATTCAAGAATTAGTCGGCTAGGGCTTGGATTAATTATTCAAGCTTGTCGATTAACTGAAGACATCGTGAAGAACACTATACTCTTTTTCCCACT
>JAULKM010101345.1:0-10199 GCA_032355605.1 Rubia tinctorum | reverse complement strand
CCTATCCATGTAGCATATTAAATGAACAACTACATAAGCATTCACTACTGTGTAGGTACTAGTCTTATACCTATACACTGCCTCACATAGCTTCCTAAGAACATACCCACACCAGTCATAACTCTTAATCTAATCTACATCCTCTCCAACATGAAGAACCTTATAATCCACAAAAAATATGGCAGTAGGACTCAAAAAGGTGCAAACAACATACGTGAAAAACAATTTCTTAAATTCATCACCGTCTTCAACTAAGCTCATCATGTCATACACCCTCTATAACAAGGAATATTACCCAAACCATCAACCCCAAATTCATCCCTCCAACTCTCCCTCAAATCTAAATCCATTCTTTCTCCCTTCCCGGCTTTACAAACCTTAATAACATCCTTATCACTAATAGGAAATATTAAAACATCATACACATCATCACGGGTTTAAAAATACCTATCAGAACCAATCGTTTGAACATGGCTAATTGGATTAAAATTCCGAACTAGGTAAAGGAGGATGTCTTTAGGAAGGGAAGTAAAATTGATTTTAAGAAAACCATCAAAACCAATCTCTCCCACAGATTTAACCTAATTTGCAGTGAACGAGGAAGACAACTTTTCAATCTTCCAAGGGCTACACTTGGTAGTGAAGCCCTTCTCAGCACTGAAAAGGAAAATAAAAATTCATGAAACATCAAATACAGAACTCAAAACATCAATAACTAAAAGTAAAACATCAAGTCACATTAAAAGCATCAACATGAAAAAATCATGAAGCATCACATGCAGAACTTAAAACAACAAAGTAAAACATCAAGTCACATTGAAAAACATCAGCATGAAAAATTCATTAAACATCAAATGCAAAACTTAAAACATCAGTCACGAAAAGTAAAACATCAAGAAAACTGCCAAGCAAATACAATGTCAGAAGAATAACATGATAACTGGATTACATGTTTGACATATGAAGTACTCCATATTTAGAAAAAATAGAAATTTTCAAATTGTCAAATAGAGAAAATAAAAACTAATTCAGTGACTAAAAAACTTTCTACAAACTTCAAATCTAATTCAGTGTCTGAAAAATTTCATATGAACTATTTGAGTTCATAACAACGGGTTAGCTTCACACCACAACGAGAGAAATAAAATTGACAAGAACACAATCTGTACTAAATAACATCATAACCCAATTCATCTAATCTCACATAGCAACATCGATAAGAAATCAACCATCCAAAATCAACATCCATAGGAAATTAACCAACAACATCCTAAATCAACATCTTAAATCACCATCCAAAATGAACATCCATAGTTAATTAAGCTAACAACATTCAAAATCAGCATGCAAAAGTAACATATGAAGAAAATCAACATCCACGGGTACCTAATGAGTTAGACATAAGAAGTTAAATCCTCATGTGAGGTGTCCTCCTCAATCTAGATAGATGGCGTGTCGAATGTAGGTAGTGGACCTAAATCCTTCACTTTCTTGCCTCTTATAGTTGTCAAGTACTTCTCAACGTCCTTAGTCCATCGAATCAATTGATCCATCTTCAAATCCAATGCTTTCATCCACAAATCAAATTTGTCTGTAAAGATTTTACTACTTTCAGGCCCAGATAACGCAACAATTACCTTTTGTCTTTTCTCAAAAACAACCGAATTGATAGAAATCATTGTATTGTGGGGAATATATTTACCTTTCCGCTCGCAACTTGCTTCGGAGCTCAAAGATGTGATCAGGGAAGAAAAATCAATGCAGTTGAGGTGATTAACACTTTCCCGGATGTATGCCATTATGGTACTCCCAACATTGATGCTCAAATTCTTCTTGATTTTGTACAGTACCAACAAACGTGAACTTCATTGTTGATTCTTACCGGCTTTAGGCGTGCGACAATGAAGTGGGACCATACATTCATTTCGTTGGTCAAGTACTTCTTGTCAATACTGGACCATTCTGCAAGTAGATTCTTGATAACATTATCACCAACATCACAGATTTCTTTTAAAATTTCATCCCCCAAGGGTTTTTGTAACTGCCTTGTCTGCAGCGTTGTACACACTCGCTGGCTTTGGCAGGATTCTGTAGAAAATGTTAATAACATCTACTAATATCACGACTCTCTTCAAACGGCAGCAAATCTCATCAGAATTGGTGTATTTTAAGAGTGCCATGACCTCACATGTTATAGTCATATTCGTACGAGATGGTGTACTGCAGTAGTGCTCCCATCCATGACATTGAATGTGTTCTTTGTATGGCGCTTCTGCCTTTAAAACTCTCTCCAAAATTATCCCACGCCCAAGGAAAGTGGTGTAGATATTTTTCAGCTCGGGACACTCAAAATTTGGTTTTGAAATTGTACGGTCCATCACTGTCATTTCAAGACCGCTCGGCTTCATCTCAACATTCCCAACTCTAGCCTTCTTCCGTGTATTGTGAGTCCCTTCCGTGTTGGGGTTTGCCTTCACAGATTTCTTTGGTGTCGTACCTGGAAAAAATGGTCAAGGTAGGTGGATAAATACACAGTCTTATTAGTGTTCAACTGCCAAGACTTCAAAAATGTGAACCATGTATCTTAAAAGTATAATTTAATAAGATTTTTTAACATCAATTAAACTATTTTGAATGCGGGAAAAGAATTAACAAGACATAGTGAGGCCTTCAGCCCATATTGAGGGATCCAATTTCTCCTAATACAAGGGAAAGTACGATACCCCAAAAATTATGGCAATATTGAAAATAGGTGGTGACGAATTACTAACGTACAATGAAGGAGCGAAATATGAGCAGAATGGGTGGACGGGTTGGTTTACTTTTGAGATAATAAGGCAAACTCGCAAGTTCTATGAGAAAATGACAGTTTTTTTGTTGCATATTATTTCTAAAATGTTCTCACATTGCAATAAAATACCTCTGTCCCAATGTCTATGGAAAGGAAACGTACGGATCTGAACATGCCAACCTAATAACCAACCCACTAATTCAATCAAGCTCTTTGATCATCTGAAGTAACTCACAATTTAATGGCCACAATTTAAATACAAAAGATGCATCAAACCATTGTACGTTATTGATTCGTCACCACTTATCTTTCAAAATACACAACACAAGAAGAGACTAGAGAGAAGACAAATAAGAAAGAAGGCAAAGAAATCACCGGAATCATCGTCGTTTTGACTGACGAGAGAGCCATGAGCCCACGACTCATGACATCACTTTTCTACGTGCTCAATAATTTAAACTAATACTACAAATAATAGTAACTATATTAAGTTAAATAGACATATGTGTATAGGTGATGTATCTTAGTTTTCAATCATTCAAAAACTATAAAAACCTCCTTTTATGTGCAGTGATACCAATTTAGAACTTTGATACAACCCTTGTGTTCGACGATAAAGGAAGGTCATTGCATAAACAATGAGAATACGCATAAACTATAAACTTCGATGACATATTAAGACCACGTGCTTCTATCATAAAATTGGATGGCATCATATAGAGGTGATTTATAATCATATATTGATCCATTATTTGATAATTAATAAGGTGTGACAACACACCACCACTTGGAAGCATGTCAATAGATTAAATATCCACCATTCTTGATCAATCATCAAAAGAAATGTGATGAATAAGGTTGAAGGTTGGAGATCAAGTAGACGTGGGAAAGACATCCACGACGTGCACGGCTTCCCTTACATGAAATGGACTGGACGACGTCCACTTAGACCGAGAAATATCTATAAACAGAGGTACTATCTATTCACCAACCACAATCCATTACTCACTAATAAAGCAACATGCATACAAGGGAAAGTACGATACCACAAAAATTATGCCAATACTGAAACTCAGTAACACATACT
This sequence comes from Rubia tinctorum, assembly GCA_032355605.1. Lineage (NCBI taxonomy): Eukaryota > Viridiplantae > Streptophyta > Magnoliopsida > Gentianales > Rubiaceae > Rubia > Rubia tinctorum. The sequence continues at coordinate 6,321 of JAULKM010101345.1, read as the reverse complement.
AAGAACATCTACAAAAACATGTTCACTACCAAACAAATAACAATTAGTCCAATTCAAAGATATCTCGGACCAACCTACTACAACTACAAGCCGTTCTATATTCCATTCAATGCCCACATTTGAAGTTCTAATGCAGCACCCAAAAACATCGAATTCTTAATTTGGGCCACGACCAATGTAAAATATCCTATCACGGACACCAATTGTTGGATACATCAAAGTTAACACCGACATATTTGACCCCAAGAATCTAAAAGGCAACAAAGATGCAATTCATCGATATCATAGAACAAAGACTATAAAAAAAACTCAATACACTACTCATACTCTTGAAACACAATGAGAAGATTTCTAGAAAACAAATTTCATCAATTTTGACATTCATAAGATCAGTATTCCAGTTCCAAATAAAGATGTGGTACGACAACATCTCTCCCCATTTTCCATCTTCAATTAACTCACAAAGAAAGGTATCAATCAAAAGGAAAACAATGTTGCTTACAATGAGCCACCTTACTTCACTAATCCAACCTCCATTACAACCATGACACTTGCACAACCCCAATCTTACTTCACTATCCCATAACAAATTAGTAGCATATGTAACCCTATCACGGGAGAACTACGTATTTAAGGTACAGCAAAAAATCAAATGGTTGGTGGGCGTAGTTGGTGTTTAAAGAAATCAAATTTTTAGTGGCCAAAAAGTAATGGGGAGTAGAAATTACCATTGAAGGCTCGACCTTGTGGAAATTATTGACGACATTAATGACACGGTCGATGAGCTCGGGACACTTTGCCGACAACGGAACCTCTGGCTTTGTCGGAGAAGACCCGGTGTCTTGGGTTACAGATTCTGGGTGTGGGGGATTGCAGAGTCGTGGTTGTTTGACAATGGAGGAAGAATATTTTTGTCTGCTTGGTTGGGGGGTGCCCGGAGAAGAGCCGCCATGGGAAAGGGATGTGTAGGGGTTGTTGATGAATGAGGATTGTGGTAACTCAAGGGTTGTGTTCATAAGTATAACATTTCTATTTTTGACCATCTAATTGACTCATAGGAAAATATATGATTTCATTATGGGCCCACATTAATATGTACAATAATATTATGGTATGTAACATTGTTGGATTCGTATTAATAAGTTGTTTATAAAAATGAACTATTTATTTGCCGATATTATCCCAAGCAACATATAATAGATATTGTTCGCTTGGTGTTGTCAACCGGGAATGTTGAAGTCATTTTGACTGACCTAAACACAAGTTGTTTAAAAATAACATACTAACATTATAAAATGTTACTGCTTTTAATTCTTTTGTATATATAAGCAATCATAACCTGTTAAAATATATAATTTCTAAAGATATATTTAAAACCATGAATATCTAATACAATATATATATATATACATACATATACATACATCACTAAAGAAAATTGTGCAACACGTGATGGTACTCCTCTAGTACGTAGTAAAACATATTAATGGTCGAACATGTTTCTTGAACACCGTAGAAAATATTCTGCGAGGTTGTACCTGGGATAAAGAGAGTAAGTAACTTACAGAGTTAGCGAATGTCGGAACTTAGTTAGTTAGCGTTCTACATGCACCGCTCGACTGACTATAATCGTACTATACAAGTAACGGTAGGTCAAACACTAGTCAACGTACATATGCATCTACAGTAGTGATGGACATACTAAACCAAAGAGTTAAACCTTAGATGAACCTTAACTGGTTAGGCATTCTATGTGCACTGGTCGACTGACTGTAGACGTACTATACAACTAACGGTCGGTGAAGCACTAGTCAACGTACATATGCACCAACACTAATATATGACAATCTAAACCAAATAGTTAACCCTTAGCCGACCCTTAATTACTTTGGCATTCTATGTGCACCACTCGACTGACTATAGTCATACTATACAAGTAACGGTCGGTCAAACACTAGTCACGTACATATGCACCTACAGTAGTGACGGACATACTAAACCAAAGAGTTAAACCTAAGTGGACCCTTAATTGGTTAGGCATTCTATGTGCACCGGTCGACTGACTGTAGACATACTATACGACTAACGGTTGATCAAACACTAGTCAACTTACATATTCACCTACACTAATATATGACATACTAAACCAAAATGTTGAACCTTAGTCGACCCTTAATTGGTTAGGCATTCTATGTGCACCGGTCGACTGACTGTAGACGTATTATACAACTGACATTCGTACAAACACTAGTCCGCAAAGATTTATTTGATTTGACTTGTACTAATTCATGGTCAACTCTTAATTCTTTCGTCATTCCTTTGCCTATATATATCTCGTACTATTTTATATTTCTCCTATATATTTTGCCTATATCACTAAGAAAAATCCAAAGAAATCACATAATCGATGGTATAACTATTTTATAAGGCGTGAAATTTGGATCTTAAAAATGTTTATTGAATATGGTATATATTCGTATAATTATAATTACAGTAAGTATATCTTTTCTTGTATATTTAAAATATAAATTATTGTGGAGATTCCATCCAAGTCATTTTGGACGAATTAATTGAGATATTCTGTACATCTACTTTCCCTCTACAATGAAGACTAACATATCTACTTTACCTCCAGATTTTTTTTCCAAAGTCACGTTTCTTCCCTCCCAAATTTAGTCCTTGGGTGGGAAGCCCTAGCTGATTCCCTCTTAATTTTAAACTTTGCCTCCCACTTTTTCCAAATCCCACTCCTCCTAATTTTCCTCCTTCTCCATGGCAGACCTCGCACACATCAGTTATCCATTTTTTCTGAAATTTCTCCCTTCCTAGCCTCCTTCCCCTGTTTCCCCTCCTTCTACCATTTTTATGAATTTTTCTCCCCTGCTTGTACACCTCCTGAATTTGACTAAATGTTCTCCCTTCCTAGCCTCCTTCCCCTTGCATATAAATTCTTCCACTATAATTTGCCTTCTTCATTTGGTCGAGGACAAAGAAGGTTAGAGGTATAATTATTGTGTTGATGCCAATTGTATTCTTACTATAGTAGGGAGACTGGAATTTGTTGCTTTGCTTTCAGTGTTAATTTAATGATTGTGTTCATTTTTATACATCTTATGGTACAGAATTATATTACTGTGTCCATTTTAATAATTTTATGCAACTGTAATCTACTATTTTGTTCATTTTCATACCTTTTATGTTGTTATGTGCACTTTATCATGTTGTAAGTTGAATTACTCAGAACAATTTCGATAGTGGCTTGCAATTACTTGTTTTGGATGACTGTATTAGAGTATGCTGGACTACATTACTGCGTACGCATGTCGCGTGAACCATGCATAATTATGTTATCAAAAGTGTAGGCATTTGGTATGAGAATTCATTGTTTGGATTACGAGGTTCGATTTTGTATGCGGTTTGATTTGGCTAGAGTAGCTAACTATAATATTGCTTGGTGTTCACAGAGCTTGGTGTTCATAGACCTAGTTTTTACATAAACAATAACTTGTAACTTGAAATATCAGACAAATGTGTATTACAGTGTAGATTTCATAACTAGATTAGGAATCACGGTTCTACTTTTTGGAGCTAGAATCCACCGATTTTCTAAGTAAACTGCAATATTCTTTTTTAAAAACAAGGTGAATTTTCATTCTTTCTTTAATCACTTTTGTCTCAGTTTGTGAATGCTACATATTGTCTGCATTCATGGTTCAGCTAGGTGCATAGGGAGGTGGGATTTTGTTTTTATGTGTGACGTATTAGATCCTGTTAATTGTCAACACTCCCTCCATTTTTTTCATTCTCTTCTATTCTTCTGTGTTGCCTTTGTCCATTCATATAAGTGTACTATTTGGCTGATTTCATTTGTGGAAATTTTGTACATGTTCACCTATGATTCCTTCCCATCTTTTACTCATACAAGGGCCCAATAGCATTGAATGGCGAAGGCAAAGAAGAAATTGGTTCTCAAGAATATAGGTCATACTAATGACGTTGAAGAGAATTTTGTCACCCCAAGTAAAGAATATGACAATGAGGAAGTTAGTAACGAGATGGTGGATGATGCATCTAGCTCGGGAAAATAAGAGGAACAAGGAGTGAATTCAACAGAGGACAACGGTGAGAATTTAGGCAAGTTTGAGATTAAATATTATTGCAAGCGTAGAGGTACAACCAAGTGCAAGTCAGTCTTGCTAGCAAAGCAAAAGAAACCCCTAAAAATATTCTTCGACAAATCCTTTGAACCTATGGTTATGAACAGCCGATGATCGGGATATTGTGGCTATGCTTTCTGACGACAAATTCACTTTGGGACATGGCATAATTGGAAAGTTGTCCTAGAACATGTAAATAAATATGATTGGGAAAACATTCTTGTAAGTGTGTTCCATTCCTTTATTATCATTTCGTGTTCTCCAAAAAAAAACTAAAATTCACAATATAAAATTTTGTACCATAGATGAGCTGGGATATACAAAACAAAATTACTTTCGATGAAATGAATGAGTTCCAAAAAATGGACGATTTATGGAGGTGAAAAGTGGAGAAATTGGAAGGCAAATGTGGCTTGAAAGTACATCGTCGACGCAAAACCAGGTATTTATCCATGGACAGCGTATCGATGGATGGATAGAAAAGAGTGGGAGTTGTTTGTCAAACATAGATTGACTCCTAAATTCAAGGTCAATAAATAAGCTTACATCATTTATGTTAATGATTCGATAAATATATTTTACTAACATTGACCATATAGGCTAAAAGTGATTCAGCAAAGGTAAGCGCCGCAAGTAAGGACTACGTCCATCACACAGGTAGTGAAGGGAATCGCAGACTTGCTAGTGAACTCAAGAAGAGGAAAAGGGGGATAAATTTAATGAGCTTATGAGTCAAGGTTGAAGTGTACAAGAAGCAAAGGCGGAAGTTGAAAGCATGGATTTCAAACCGGATCGATCAGATGTGTTCCTAGAAGCTAATTGGGATGAGAAATTATCGATCTACACTAATGATTCTGTTAAAATGGCAGCTCCCACTATTGTGATCCAATTTAAGAAATAATTCATTCTCTAAATTATATTCTCATATGAAATGCATACTAATGACTCGTATTTGTTTTGTTGAATAGAAAAAACTTTTGGATAAGAAGCAGAAGGGAGAGTTGGTTATTGTAGGGAAAAAAAGATATTCTCGTTTAGGAAACGGGTACAAAGGATCATGGGGGTCATTGGAGAAGTTTCACTATAACGGTGAAGATGAAGGATGCCCTCCCATATATTAATGTTAGCCGTTATGTATTTACTCGCTGTGGGAGCACAAACACAAAAATGTTCGAAGAAACATCAAATGAGAAATATGTGTCAACGGAGGTCGTCGAGCTCAACGAAATATTTGTTGCCTTTTTTTAGATGAAAACACAATGGCTAGCTAGAAAATTGGGTAAACTTATTCCCCCACAATTGGATGCCCGCAATTTCCTTGCTAAATCATCCAACCCAACTGATAAAGACAGCTGGGTATTCATTCCTTCAGCATTCGCCAGAAAAGGACGTTCATGATGACAAGGTATTCTATAACATAACCCTTGTAACATATTATGTTATACAAAACGAGATAATAAGACTTTAGCCTATTAAGTTGCTTTTTAGTAATAAATCAATTTAAAAACATACCCGTTTGTTTTTCGCATTTATGTGATGGTAATAAATATTTGTGCTAATCATTATCTTTGGTTATTTCCAAACGGGAAGCAGTTCTATTAGTTGTTGATTTTGGATCATGATTTATGATGTTGATTTAGGATGTTGTTGGTTGATTTCCTATGGATGTTGATTTTGGATTGGGATTTCCTGTCAATGCTATTACTTGTGTGCATATATTTGGATGTTGTTAGTTGTGTGCATATATTTGGATGTTGCTAGTTGTGGGCATATAATATGAGTACCTAGGAGAAAGAGAAGCGGTCGACTCACAACATGCTGGTGGTTGAAGATGGAAGCCTTGGAAAAAAACCTTACACCAAAAACTACCATGGAGGAATAAGAGGTTAGGGAAATAATTATATTACCATACTTTGACTTCCAAATACTGATAAATACACTCTCTCCCTACAGGAGGTGGTAGCTCATGAGGATACTCATAAGATACTCGTAATGAATAGTTGAAAACCTATCATCGACCAGTTAAAGGGGAGGTCAAACATTACCCTCCCCCCAACACACACACATACATACTTCCATTTTTAATAGTGACTATTGTTTTCAATACCTAACTAACAATTTACCCATTAGTATGTAGAAAAATAAATTATTGCATTGGCGGAGA
>JAULKM010101344.1:0-25981 GCA_032355605.1 Rubia tinctorum | reverse complement strand
AACCAAGTTGACTTGGTTCCATATTAAATGTTAATTGACTTTTTATAATTACATCTGTTTTGGGTTGATTACACGTAGGGTTATATAGTTGATTTATCTGGTTGAATTAGGTTCAGTTTGAATTGGGTTCGGGTTGGATCGGGTTTGGGTTAACCTCGGGTTCGTGTTCAGGTCGGGTTCAGGTTCATATTATCGGGTCATATTCAGGTTCTAGGTTGAATTTTGTCACGTTAGGTTCAGGTACAGTTTAATATTTCTCAGGTAAAAATCAAGTTTCGAGTTGAGTGCAATCGTATCAGGTCGGTTTTGGGTCAATAATTCTCGGATCAGATCGGATTTTGGGTTTATTTGGTCGTGTTGGTACGGGTCGGGTTTTCGGTTTGCGTTAGAGATTGACATATCTAGCACAAACCTGATAAGGTTGCACGTAATTCTAGTAAAGCACATATACGTTTGTGCTATTTAGTAGAGAATAGTTCCATATGTCGCAGTTCAATATGCACACTTTGACTTTCAATAGTTCACTTGAAAATGGTTGATTCTTAATATTTTTCATTAAAAATAATTAAAACTTGGGAAAATTGGATATTTTTTAAATACATGTTATAACGAATCTAAAAAAGTATCACACAATTGTATTTATACCTATAGACCAATTCAATTTTATTGTAAAAGTTAAGAAATTTTGATAAAATTATTTATTAAATTGCAGCTTGTAATGCACGGAGTACATAAATTATAATACATAATACTTAATTATCTGAATAAATATCTTAGTATTTTGTACAGTGATTCAGATTTAAGATTTAGTAATGGAAATAAATGACATTATAGGCATGCAAATAGTAATGTGTATATTTTTGTGCAAATAGGTTGTTTCTTCTTGAGTTTTCCTGTTCTCCATGAATATTTATTAGAAAAACATATTTTTAATCAAAATATAAAAGGAGTCTGTCTCTTAGAAGACGGTCTTTCCATATGTTATGGAAAGACCAAGGTTTAAACTGCAAATTAAAAGAATTCGAAATAAAAATTTTGAGTTGCATTAATCAGGTCAAAAACTTATAACTATTGCATGTTACATAATAAATTTTTAATATTGCAGCTAAAACTTTTTACCTTTCTATGATTATAATTCAACCACATCTGTCCATATAACTATAGAAAGATGGTCTTTGCCTTATAAAAATCTGTATGGAAAATTATATTAAAAAACAATTAAAATGTAAAAGGTAACTAAGCAGCTCAGTTGAACATCCTATAAATATAGAAATTTTAACTGAACATATCCCATATAAATATAGAAAATTTAACACCACTAAGGATGTTGAGTAGGTTATTGGAAATGCCGTAACTACACTTAAGTTCTAACGAAGTTTTCAAAAAATTAACTCAACAGGAAATAACTGCATGCTTCTGGTCGTTAAACACAGAAAACCACAGAAATAACTGCATACTTCTGGTTTTCATAATATCGGGGCCGGAGCCCAGTGTGGGGCTGTGCGAGCGCACTGGGTCCAAAGTTGGGAATGATCCAAAACTTACAAGGTTTGTTCAGAATTATATAGAAAAATTGACCTGGATTTCTTTTTCCATTTTTTAAAATAAGTATATAAAAATTTCACCCTTCATTTTGGGCCCAAGTTGCATGTTAAGAAGGTCCAGTTTTGTTGCTTCTTTTATGTGGGCATATAAACATTGTTTCTTTACTGTCATGAGCAGCCCATTAAAGCAAGGATAGAAAGGGAATTTAGAAAACAAATTCAGAGACCACTGCAGCTAACTAAGGCTGTAACGACATCAGTTTATTCCCAATCGGTTAACTCATCAAGGAGAATGAAGAAGCAATGAAAGCAACGAGTTGTTAGGTCTATTCTTCACTCTTCATATAGAGGGGAATCTATTTGCAAGGGGCATCTCAGATCAATTGTGTAATTCTTTGAAAGAAAAACTCTCAAATCTCTTCTACCCCTTTATTCATTCTAATTTTCAATCTCTCAATCTGATTCAATTTTCCCCCTTTCGTTTATGTTCTTTTTTCTCAAATTTGGTAGAAATTTCTTCTGAAAATTAGTGCAAATCTCTCTTTTATCCTTTGGTAATGTTAAGGCCGTGACATTTACTTACACTTATTTCATTTACTTACACTTATCTTATCATTCTTTTATTTATTTATTTAATATCCAAATATATAAATATATGTTATGTTAATTACTTTTATACAATTTTTTCACAAAACAAATTTTTATCACAGAGTCTAGTTTTAGATCGATTAATCGTTAGACGGGATTATTTTATAATTGATGTAAGTGATGGGGTTAGTTGATATATAATTTTACTTATTACAAAAAAGGTTTTTATAACTTTGAAAAACATTAAAATTTATGCAATGTATAAATAACTATGCTTTACCCTAAAATTTATTGAACGATGTTTTTCATAATTGATCTAATCGTTAGTCAGTCAAACACTATCACAGGTTTTTCGGAAGTCTAGCACCGGTTTTGGGGGTCCAAAAAACCGGTGCCTAAGTAGGCGGTGAAACATTTTCACCAGTTTTTTAACCTGGTGCTAAATCTAGCACTGGTTTTTAGGTTAGCACCGATTTTTTAAAACCGATGCTATATTTTCACCAGTTTTCATATTAGCACCATTCTAAAAAACCTAGCACCGGTTTTATATGGCACCGATAATTATTTTGCACCAGTTTCAGTTGCACCGATTTTTGGAAGACCAGTGTTAACGTTGTCACCGGAAGATCAGCGCCCAATTCCAATTATGTTTTTCCCAAATCGAACTAATAGATTTGGGAAAAACATAAGCCATCATAAGCCGATTTTTGGAAGACCAATGTTAATGAGAGAGATGGCTTAAGATGACTTATGTTTTTCCCAAATCGAACTAATGAGAGAGATGGTTTATGATGCTAATTTGCTATGTTGTTGATAGTCAGGTGATGAATGAACCAATTGAGCCTATAATATAGTTTATCAGACAGTAACCATTCTTAAGATCTAAGTACCTCGAAGATGGAGATAACCATTTTGAGCCAGAAAAGAAGGTATTAAAATCCAAATGGCTTACAATTTCAGTTATGCTAGGTTACAAGAACAAAACCTCTATCTTTAAAAAGTTACAAATAAAAATAGCAACCCAAGAAGATCAAATCAATAAAAATATGTGTATTCCTAATCCTCTATCGGGATCCCACAGACAACAATAGCCCATTTCAAAAAACAACACAATAAGGCACAATCTTTGCATAGAAAACTAATACTAAACAAATACATTCACAAAAATGAAGCACTTATCCTAAATATTGATTCAGAATGCTCTTTTGCTTACCATCGATGCCGGAATGGAAGACGCCAAAACCAAACCAAACGGTGTAGCTATTGAGTGGAGTAAGGTCGTAGACATTAAGTATGACACAGATGGGGGTAACGCCCTTCCATCACAACAACAAACGGGTAACCATACCCCACAACCCCCACCTCCACCTCCACCCCTTTACCGCTTCACCCCCCGTCCGCCGCTCCAGCCCCTACTTCACGCCACCCTCCACCCACCTTCAACTTCACTTAATCCTCACCTCCCCCGTCACCCCTAATATCTACGCCTAAGCTCCACTGCCCACGCCACCCCTCCGTAACATGGGGAATAAGAAATGGGATTCAACACAAACTGAGGGAGAGGCGCAGAACACCACGAAAAACAGAAGCAGCTCGGATGGTCTAGTGGCGTTGGGTGGAATAGGAGAGACGCGGGAACAAAGAAAGAGGAGGTGTGTTGAGGAGGCAAATGAAGAAAGAGATGAATGAAGAAGGAGTGCCGATGGAGGTGTAAAATGAAGAAAGAGGTGCAGGAACAGATTAAGGAAGTTAGGGTTTTTGTGTATTTTGGGTATTAGATTTTGTGTTTTATAGATTTTGTGTTAGGCTAAAATTAAAACCCAAGTGATAACTTTTGTTTAAACTGGAAATCAATTCATGTTTTATAAATTCATTTTAATAATATATGTCAATATTAAAATTTAAAAATATAACTATTATAATTATATTTAAAATTGAAAATAAATTTTATGTTACTGTGCATACTTTCATAGATATTTTAAAATAAAATTTAGTCTTCAAATTTAATAAACCACTTAAGCTTGACCCTTATTAGTTAAAGTTACTACCTTCATTAGTATTTTTATATATTAAGTTAAGTAATAATTGACCATTGTTTAATTAAGGTCAAACCTTTTTTCAGTATTTATATATAGAAAGTCAATTATAAATTGATCATTGATTAGTTAAGTTGTAACCATTTCATTACTGTTTATATATAGAAAGTCATAGCCAAGCTAACCGTACTAGAGTGAAAGTCAACCTAATAATTAGTGTTTATATATATTTAAATTCAAGTAAGGTTTGACCGTCAAATTTTTTATCTTCATTTTTTCTAATTTACAGTTTAAACCTTGGTCTTTCCATAACATGTGGAAAATTACGCTATGGCTCTAAAATTTTGTTACGACATTATCTTTCTCATCAAAATACACGATTTTTGTTACCTTGCAAAAATATAGAAATAAAAAATAAATTATTTTTGGTTAAAATGTTGGATAGCTCTATTACATTTTCTATAGTAAGTTAGAGTTAATTACTTTAAAGTAAGAAAGGGTAATCGAAAAGGATTAAAAATACATTATTGCACTGCATTGTTAATAAATATTCCTTTTTAAAAAAAAATACAAGGTGGGTGTCTAGGGAAGCACAACGATAGAGTATATTTAATTTTGGAGTTACGAGTAAAGTTTTTACATTTTTCACATAGGTCCCTCCAACAAATTTGTATTTGTCGAATCACGAAATAATATACGATATAGAATTTGTGATTTGGGCATGTATGGGTAAATGGAAGGGCCTCAAAGGTCAACATTGATTACTTGCACACAATTTTGGAAAATTACACGGTGGCTTAAAATTGTGTTTCCCCATTATCTACTCCTCCAAAATACATAATTTTTCTTATTCTTACCTAAATATAAAAATATTTAATAATATATTTTTGGGTGAATTGTGGGAAAGCGCTATTTGATGTGCTACAGTAACCTAGAGTTGATTACATAGAAGTATGGAAGAGAAATCAGAAAGGATTACGGATATGTTCTTGTAGCCGATTGATGATAAATATTCCGTTACGGATTTGGAAAATAAAAAGGGGGTGTATAGGGAATAACCACGTTCGAGCATATTTCAATTTGGAGTTACGAGTATTGTTTTTACTTTTTGCACTTGGGTCCCTCCAAGAAATTTGGAATTGTCGAATCACAAAATTGGCAACGCCAAAATTCAATTCAATAATATACGATTGAGACTTTGTGATTTGGGCATGTATGGGTGAATGGAAGGATCTCGAAAGTCAGCATTAATTACTTGTACACAATTTTGGAAAATTACACTCTGACCCAAAATTGTGTTTCCCCAATATCTATTGCTCCAAAATATATGATTTTTGTTAATCTTTTCTAAATATAAAAATATTAAATAATATGTATTTTGGGTGATTTTTGGGATAGCGCTAGTAGATGTGTTAGAGTAACTTAGAGTTAATTACATAGAAGTAAGGAAGAGAAATCGGAATGGATTACGGATATGTTCTTGTAACTGATCGATGATAAATACTCTGTTACAGTTTTGGAAAATAAAATGGGGGTGAATAGGGAAGCACCACGTTCGAGCGAATTTCAATTTGGAGCTACGAGTAAAGTTTTTACATTTTACACTTAGGTCCCTCCAACAAATTTGGAATTATCGAATCACGAAATTGTTGACAACAAAATTCAATTGAATAATATATGATTGTGACTTTGCGATTTGGGCATGTATGGGTGAATGGAAGGGCCTCGAAAGTCAACATTGATTAACTTGTACACAATTTTAAAAAATTACACTGTGACCCAAAATTGTATTTCCCCAGTATCCATTGCACCAAAATTGTAGAGCGGCTGCGTAAAGTTGCGCGAATCTCGTAATATTATTTGCAAAAAATTTAAAAGTTTTTGGAATTTTTTTTTCAAAATTTTGACAGGATATTAAAATTTCAAAATACATAACTTAGAGCGGCTGTGTGCAGCTGCACCTATCGCATGAAATTTTTGGCAAAAATTTAAAATATTTGGTGAATTTTTTAAATTTTTAGTGGGAATATTGAATTTTTAAAATATTTAACTTAGAATGGGTGCGCGTAGCTACGCCAATCGTAAGAACTTTTTGGAAAAAAATGTAAAGTATTTGGATTTTTTTTTGAAATTTTTGGCTGGAAGATTGAATTTTAACAACTGTTTTTAATTAACAACAGTTTTTAATTACTCATGTTTTATTAATTTAATCAAAATATTAATCCAATTCATTTGCTTATGAACAAATATTTTGTAGCAAATTTGTAAAGTCACGTGGACCTAATTTATTATTGTGTTGGCATTTGTGAACTAATATTGAAAAGGTAAAACGTTTCATGCTGGAACATACGGAAAGATCAGGATTGTATTGATGGAATATTGCATGATATTGGTTTTTGGAAACTTGGAGTTTATGAAATATTTGATTCAGACGTTTTGAAGCATAATGGATTCATGAAAAATCTCTAAAATTGTGGAATTGGATTTATGGAATATTATGGGATATTTGAGATTATTTGTGGGATTTGGATATACTTCAAAAGCAGATAAGTGATAGGAATATTATGGAGATAATCAAGGAGAGTACCGATCTGCTCAAAGGACTATATATTTATGGACATCACGGCTGCAATAAACCAATGAATTTCATTGAGAAAATCTACACTAAGATTTTATATCTTTCTGAGAGTTCTTGTGACAGACAGCATACATATGTTCCAACCTACGTGACTTGTTAAATAGTTCAGAATCATATACCTTAATTTCTTGGGATGAGGAGATCAAGCGTCGATGATTTTCGATGTCAGAGGGAGCCTAATCAAGGAAGATCGGTAGCAAGTGGAGTCTGAAAAATTCACACGTTAATAATTAGAAGATAAGTATAGTTGTATGGTGTACTATGTACTCTATCTTTCTGATTAGTAGATTTATTTTGAACCGGGCCAGTCCCCACAGATGTAGGTAGATTTCACTGAACTGCTTAACCAGGTTGTGTGTCCCCGTGAGCTATGTATGGGTGAATGGAAGGGCCACAAAAGTCAACATTGATTACTTGTACACAATTTTGGAAAATTACACTGTGGCTCAAAATCGTGTTTCCCCATTATCTATTGCTCTGAAATAATGATTTTTGTTATTCTTACCTAAATATAAAACATTTAATAATATATTTTTTGGGTGAATTGTGGGAAAGCGCTATTTGATGTGCTACAGTAATTTAGAGTTGATTACATAGAAGTATAGAAGAGAAATTAGAAAGGATTACGGATATATTCTTGTGCCCGATCGATGATAAATATTCCGTTACGGATTTGGAGAATAAAATGGGGGTGTATAGGGAAGAACCACGTTCGAGCGGATTTCAATTTGGAGTTACAAGTAAACTTTTTACTTTTTGCACTTGGGTCCCTCTGAGAAATTTGGAATTGTCGAATCACGAAATTGGCAACACAAAAATTCAATTGAATAATATACGATTGAGACTTTGTGATTTGGGCATGTATGGGTGAATGAAAGGGTCTCAAAAGTGAACATTGATTACTTGTAGACAATTTTGGAAAATTACACTATGACCCAAAATTGTGTTTCCCCATTATCTATTGCTCCAAAATATATGATTTTTGTTATTCTTGCCTTAATATAAAAATATTAAATAATTTATATTTTGGGTGAATGGTGGGAAAGCGCTAGTAGATGTGCTAGAGTAACTTTGAGTTGATAACATAAAATTAAGGAAAAGAAATCAGAAAGGATTACGGATATGTTATTGTGCCCTATTGATGCTAAATACCCCGTTATGGTTTTGGAAAATAAAATGGGGGTGAATAGGGAAGCACCACGTTCGAGTGGATTTCAATTTGGAGCTACGAGTAAAGTTTTTACATTTTGCACTTAGCTCCCCCCAACAAATTTGGAATTGTCGAATCACAAAATTGTCGACAACAAAATTCAATTGAATAATATATGATTGTGACTTTCCGATTTGGGCATGTATGGATGAATGGAAGAGACTCAAAAGTCAACATACATTTCTTGTACAGAATTTTGGAAAATTACACTGTGACCCAAAATTGTGTTTCCCCAATATCCATTGCTCCAAAATACATGATTTTTGTTGTTCAAACATTTATATTATTATTTATATTAGGTTAATAAAGGTTATTCGTTGATTAATTTAAATCAACCTAGTGATAGTTAAAGTAAACCAAACAAGTGAACCATTTTGAATGTAAAAAAATTAGCTTAGAGAGGCTGCGTGAATCTCATAAATTTTTTTGTGAAAATTTTAAAGGTTTTGGAATTTTTTTTGAAATTTTGTCCGGAAATTAAAATATTAAAATACTTAGATTAGAGCGGCTGCGCGCATCTCCGCCTATCGCATGAAATATTTGGCAAATAATTTAATGTTTTGGTGAATTTTATGATGGGAAGATTGATTTTTTTAAATATTTAGCTAAGAGCGGCTGCGCGCAGCTGCGCTAATCCAATGAAATTTTAGGCAAAAAAAATTAAAATTTTTGGAGATATTTTTGATTTTTTTTAATGGAAGATTGAATTTAAAAAAATTTAACAAAGGTTTTTTTAATTAACACCATTTTTTAAAAACGGGTGTTAAATTAGTACTGTTTTTTTAAAATTAAAATCGATTTTTAAGTTTTTAAATTTTTTGGCCAAAATATTTTTAAAAAATTGGCCAGTTTTTTGAAATTGTTTGTGTGTAGATTATTTTTGAAAATTTTAGCACCAATATTTTGAATCAACACCAATTTTTTTAAAACCGGTGCTAAATTAGCAACCCTTTTTTAAAATAAGGCCAGTTCTTTGAAAATTGGTGCTAAATTAGCACCAATTTTTTTATAAAATGAACACCAGTTTTAAAAAAACCAGTGCTAATTTAGCACTGATTTTCAAAAAACCAGTGTTATTTTTAAAAAATCGATTCTAATTTATTTGGGGCACCGGTTTTTAAAAAGTGATGCCCAAAAAGTGGTGCTAGAAAGGTGTCTCTGTGGTAGTGTAAAAAATACTTTCTCCATTTTTATAAATAATCCTTAAATATTACTCCTATTTTATTAATGAGTGATGATAGAGAGAGTGAAAATTCATAGTGAAACTCATAGTGAATGATGTGGATGCTAGTAAAACACTAAATCATTAATCACTTTCCTTAAAATTTTCAACTAATTAGGGATTCATATGTCTTTTCAATATTGTCACATCATTCACTTTGTGGATTCACTATAAATTTTCACTCTCTTTATCATTACTCTTTATTAATTTAATCAAAATATTAATCCTATTTATTTCCTAATGAACAAATTATTTGTAGCAAATTTGTAAAGTCACGTGAACTTCATTTACTATTCTGTTGGCATTTATGAACTAATGTTGAAAAAGAAAATCGTTCTATGTTAGAACATACAGAAACATGAGGATTGTATTGATAGAATATTGCGTGGTATTGGTTTTTGAAAACTTGTTGTTTATGAAATATTTTTTCAGATGTTTTGAAGCATAATGGATTTATTGAAAGTCCCTAAAATTGTAGAATTGAATTTATGGAATATTATGGGATATTTGAGATGAGGAAAATCTCTTTATTTGTGGGATTTGGATATACTTCAGAAACAGATAAGTATTAGAAATATTATGGAGATAATCATGGAGAGTACCGATCTTCTCAAAGGACTATATATTTATGGACATCACGGCTGCAATAAACTAACGAATTTCATTGAGAAAATTTGCACTAAGATTTTATACCTTTCCGAGAGTTCTTGCGAGAGACAGCATACATATGTTCCAACATATGTGACTTGTTGATTAGTTCATAATCATATACCTTAATTTCTCGGGAGGAGGAGATCTAGCGTCGATGAGTTTTGATGTCAGAGGGAGTCTGATCAAGGTGGATCGGTAACATGTGGAGCTTGCAAAATTCACACGTTAATAATTAGATAGAAGATAAGTATAGTTGTATGGTGTACTTTATACTATATCTTTCTGATTAGTGGATTTATTCTGAATCGGGCTAGGTCCCGCATATGTAGGTAGATTTTACCGAACTACGTAACCAAATTGTGTGTGCTCGTGTACTATTTTCTTCACATACTTGGTTAGATAGGATATGTTGAAACATAGGTCTAATAATTAAGCTAAAACGGTAAAACTAAAATTTAATTTGGTATCAGAGCTTGTGATGGAGATGCCAAGACGACTACCACCAAAAATGAAGACATTCCACAAATTTATCAAACATTCAAGGGTTATGTTCGGGATCCTCTAAATGACATGGATGGACTGATGAAAGGTTCAAGAACGAAGCTTAGGGATGCGATATTGAATGCTTTGACGGATCAACTTCATGATGAAAATTCAAGAATAAGTCATGGCTTGGATTTATTATTCAAGCTTGTCGATTAACTGAAGACATCGTGAAGAACACTATACTCTTTTTCCCACTAGGTTTTTTAATGAGGTAGTGTGATCATTGCAAACCATTGTAACATTATTTTATTTCAGTCCAATAACTCGGCCATGTGGACTTTTGAAGAGTTAATATTTTTGACCCAGTCCAATTAGGGTTTTCAAAAATATGTATTTTATTCTGATTAGAATTGAATTTGGTCTTCAAGTCTATTTCTTGAAGAGGACGGCCGAAATTAGAGTTAAATAAGGAGTTTTAGTTAGATATGGTTTTAGCTTCTTAAATCTGCCATAAGTTGATTCAGTTTTCCATTGTGATTAGGGTTTTGTGGCCGAGCAAATGATGTTTATCATTTTTTATCAATCAAATATTCATAATTTTGATTTATACTCATTGCTTGCAAGCGTCTTCATTGTTGTTTAATCCAGCAGGTTAATTAAGTATCAATAACCTTGTCAACTAATCCCGTGGCTAGTTAGTGAGCAAGTAGAAATTTGATTACCTTGAAGGCTAGATTCTGAATTTCGCGTGGCATAAGTAGGGTTTGCGAAATCCCTATTTCCATTAAAGATCTAAAATCCCGCAGTCCAAAGTCTTTGGAAGGAGATTAATATCAGCTGGTATCAGAGCAAAACGAAATATCCTTGTGGCCAAAAATCTTTAGGGGTTTTGATTTTCTGCATTTATTTATTCTAAAAAAATTTCCCCTTAAATTATAAAATATTTGTTGTCATATTATAACTATATTTTTTTTATCTTTTTTAGCAGGAGGATTGAATCTAGAGTCGAAGGACGTCGAATGGTAAGAGATAGAAATATTCGGTAATACTATCCGCCTTCAACTTTATCAATTAGTTAGTTGGACGTCGAATGGTCTGAGCATTAACAAGTATTATATGCCTTCACCTCCCGGTCAGTTTTGTAGGTTTTAGGTAGCTTATACAGTTTATGTGCTTGCGATATTTTTTGTCCACTCTTCCAAAGAATTATTGCATGCTCATAATCCTATTTGTTTTCTTTATCATTCTTTAATTCCGAAATCTTGAACTGTTCTTTGATTCTTGATTACACCTTATACCAATTTTTTTAAAAAAAATTGAGTCTTTTGTGTGTGTTTTAGATATAATGTCATATTCTAGATCCTTACAATCTTGAATACCTCGAAGTTCGAATCGAGAGATAGTTGTCGCAGTTTTTCTTAGTCCTAGTTTTATATAGGCTTTATTTGTTCCAAAACTTTTCAAAAATAAAAACAAGGGTAGCAGATTTTGGGATTTCAAAATCGGAATTCGGGATTCTGAAATTGAAATTTTGGGGCTTTTTGCAACTTTCAAAAGTTTGGGCGCTGTTTTGCAATTTTTAAAAAATTTTGGGAATTGCACACGTTGGAAAACTTGTGAATAAGAATATGATTTTAAGTGATTTATTTTTTGGAAAGAGTTGAATTTATATATTAAAAAATAAAGAAGAGAAAGAGGAAATGCGAGTTGAAAAAGGAAAAGGAATCCTAGTCAAAATCGGAAAAAGGGAGTTTCTTTGTATTTGGGCGTTGGATTGGAGCAGAAATAAACCTTGGACTGCAAGTAAATCAGGTATTTTAGTTTTCAAGATGGGATTTGGAGCTAGAATCCTAATCCAATTTGATTTCGGAAAGTTTTCTTTAATTCTTGGAACTTGTTTGAAGCCTATATAAAGCATTCTTGTTTTTATCATAACTTCTTCATTACAGCTCCAATACGCGCTATTCGAATTGCATTTTGTTCCTTATTTTTTTAGAATTTTAAATTACAAATCATAGATACCAATTTTGATTTTATATATTTTTAAATTTTGAGATAAGATATGTAGTACTTTACTCCTATATTGCTTTGAATTTGTGGTAAATCGATTGATTTCTCTCATATTACCCTTCGCCCTGTGAGTTGTGAGTATTAGAAACTTGGAGAGTGACTTTAATAAATAAAGGGAAAGGGAGGGGTCGTTTTTATTACTAAATGTTTGTTTTCTTAGCAGTTTAGCGAAGATGGAGGAGATAATCCATTTGCCCCGCCTTTTATTAGCGATCCTAACAATATGCCATTAACAAAAATGTCCAATAGTAGATATGATGAGTAGACATGAGATGAGGTGCTAGATAGTTGGGAACGACATCAATTCAAACCGAATGAACCTTTTGATCCATATCGGTTTGCTGTTACGATGAATGCACTTATCAGTGAGGTGCAGAGATGGGCGAAAAAAATTGACACCATGGAACCTCCTACACCACATTCCACGACCATGAGCGATGATTCTCAAGGATGTTTTTGCAAATTCCAAGGTTATGGTAGTTCCGATGAGGAATTGGATGAATCGAAAAGATGATCACACCGAAGATCTTCAAGAGGCATCACCAAGACATACTTCATGATTCCTAAAGGAGAACACAAGCTAGCTCGGGTTCAGGGTCTAGCTTGGATTTTGTATGAGAAATCAAGGGAGTGACATATGATGTCCCTCGATTTGACGGTCAACACAATCCAGTAAAGTACCTTGATTTGGAGCGGCAGATTGAGAATATGTTTGATCTCAAAAATTATTGGGAGAAAGAAAAGGTTAAAATGACGCAGTATTCCTTCAATCATTATGCAGCCAAGTGGTGGAAAAATGTGAAAGAAAAGAGACAACTTGCTGGAAAGAGACCTATCTCCACCTGGGAGAGATTGAAGACCGAGCTTCATAATTATCATGTTCCACCTACTTATCTGATGGAACAATATTCTTGTGTGGCCAATATGAAGCAAGTAAATCACACGCTTGATGAGTACTAGAAAGATCTCGAGTTGTGGTGTGTCCATTTTATACGGTTATTTCGGGACATTTTGGATTCGCTTTTGTACACTTTTGTGCTCTATGTGTGGCAATTTTCCTTGAAATTCTCTAAGGAGAGTTAAGAGCAACTTGGTGCTTTTATTACTTTTTTAGAGGATTTTGTGTAACAAGTGAATTGTTGGAAGACTTTGAAGACTATCTTTGAAGATTTGAAGACTTACATGTGAGGTTATTTTGATACTATCATTGAAGATCTCCATTTACAAGAATGGTAGAGAAGGAAGGCCACTTACAAAGTGGTAGAAGATAAAGTGAAGAAGGAGAGCAAAATAGAGGATGAAGAATGATCTATGTTTTGAAGCAGAGTTCTGAGAATTATCCGAGATGAACCAGCCTCCAATTATGGCACCATTGGATTCATCTTCTCGAGTACTATAAAAACGACTACAAGAACTCCCAAAACAGATCAACGGTTCACCTGGAGGAAACAAAAAAAAAGAGCTAAGAGCTGGACTTCCCTCTGTAGCGACTCACGAGGGAATGGTCGCGACTCCCGACGGATGACCTGTAACTTCCTTTTAACTCCCCTTTTTCTTTTACTATAAATAGACCTTCATCCACCCATTCCTCATCCTTCAAGAAGGGAATGAGTTGACAAGTGAAGAAATATAATAATTGTCTTGGAAATGGAAAAAGGTAACACGGTTAGAGAGGTGAAAAAGTAGAAATTATTTTTGGTTCAAATTCTCTCTATCTCTCCATATTCCCTCCTTTTCGGTATTACACTCTTCTTCCCTACCAAACTTTCAAACTTAGAAGTTATCTTTCCGAGTTAAGAGTTGATTCAAAAACTGTCTTGCCAAACCAAAAACCCTATAGAGATAGTTTCCAAAATAGTTTCAATGGCCGAAAAGAAGACCCAAGTGCATGTACAGCTTCCTCAAATCACCCCTGGTCAACAGGATAAGAAGAAAGATGCATCAAGCAAGGGAAAATCTCCTTATCAAAAGGTAACCAATCTGGAACTTACTCACATTGTTTGGGAAGGAAGAAAGTTTGGCTCTATAGAAGAATTTTTTGAGTGGGTGTAAGCTAATAGAGTAACCATAGATATGACTAAATGTGAAAACATTAAAGTTAAATTTCTTGAGGTTGATATGTAGGAGTTACTTACGGGTGCAATAGGATATTTGAAGGATATTGAAAACCTAAATCCTAGGTTGTTGAGTGGTGCATATAGAGAACATAGAGGAAAAGATATGTTCCATGTATTCTCTTATATTTCGTGTCCGAGTTATGTTCGAATTGAAGAAATTGATGATAATGAGGCTGAAGGATTAGAGGTGATCAGATCCATTGATCAAATGAAGATGGCTCATTTTGATGCTACTTTCTCCAAACCCTAACACATAATCAACAAGCAATTCATATAATCAAACTTCCAACATCATAAATGAATTCAACAACCCATTTCAACACAATATATGCACAATAGAAAAGCATTAAATAGCTTATAAATAAATCTCAAAACATGGGCTTGGAAACACTTGGAAGCCTAATAATTGCTTCCAAGGTCATGTTTAGCTACTAGAGTTCATACTAATTAAGAAAAGGAAATCAAACATGAATTCAAGAAAGAACTATGGTAGAAAAATGGAAGAAAAACTAGGTTTTTTGCTACTGAAATCGGGAAGAAGAAGTTTTTTTAAGAAAGAGAAAAGTGATGAGTACTTACAGTTCAGAAATCCCAAAAAGTAAGTCTGGGCAGATGGCCGTCCCGACTGGCCAGATTATTCTACCCTCAAGTGACTTATTCTCTTTGGTCTTCATGTAGTTGTCTCCTCTTCCTTTCTTCAGGTCTTCAAAAGTCTTCATGGTCTTCAAAATGGAGTCTTCAAGGTCTTCAAATCTTCAACAATTACCTTATCTCAAGGAATCCTTATTACAAGTGACAAAAGCAATAAAGTCCCTCTTAACTCTAGTAATAGAATTTCAAGGTAAAATAGAGTATCCAAAGCATAAAAGGCTACCAAAATGAATAGAAAAGATCCCAAAATAACTATAAAATGGACACATTAGTGACAGACATTGAGAAGTGCCAACTATCACCCAGACTATGTGACATAGATATGAGATAGGTTTATATGTTTTATATGCGATAGAATCTAAGATCAAAGTTATTTACTGGTCATGTTACGCTAATATCCCCATGGCTAGTTTAATATTGTTTAATCTTCTATTTTTGCATGATTAGTAGTTTGTAGAAAAAAATCCCCGAAACCCATGTTTGTAGCACTAGCTATTCCCAAAACACAATCAGAGTGAAGTCTGATTGTGAATTGTGTATAGTTAACTTTTGAATTATAACATTTCTATGGATGACCCCGGACCTGCCACTAGCTACTCTCTAGTAGTTGGTAGTGAGCACGGGGGCAACTTATAAATTCTATCTTTGTGGAGCGCTTCGCATGTTGTTTTAATCTCTCCCGAAAAGGTTGGTTTATTAACAATCCCGCACACTGCGGATCACTACTCTAGCGACTAAATATGTTATCAAACTAATAAACTAATCTAATATCCCCAGCAATGGTGCCAAAATTTGACCTGCACCTGTGGGGCATTTCAAAAGGAGTTCACCCACGGGCGCAGGGGAGAGGGGGGGGTCAAAGATAAAGATTTGTATGTTGCTCTCGACCTTACTCCTAACTACGATAAATATAGATAGTGACAAGTCTAGGGTCATCAACAGAGGTATTTGAGCCTAAAGGTTAGCTAAACCAAATCCACTCTTACCCCCCAATTGTGTGTCAGGAATAGCTAGTAGTAACTAGTGGGGTTGTGTTCGAACCACAAAAACTAAAAGCATGCAAGAAAAATGAGATAAACTATGAACTAACTAATCTTGGGGTTTTTTGAATCACATGATCGAAATAAAGATTTGATCCTAGACTCTAATTCACATAATCAACTATAAAAAATTCATGTTATATCACATAGTGTGGAGATGTGAATTCTCGGAACTCCGACTGTTTGTCACACAACCGGTTCTGCCCCTCCTTAACATCTCACCTCTTCCGTAACTTTTTAGTGTGACATGGTGCGACAGACCGAGAGGTAATCAACATCTGTACATCGTGTGCTATAGCGAATAGATAATATTACATGTCTTGTATGCAAAGAACTCTAGGATCAAATCTTGTAGTTAATCACATGATGTGAATGCCCCCAAGGCCTATCATTACTAACTTTATCTCGTAATCTTATTTTATGCTTGCTATTAGTAGTAAAAGATTTTAAACCAAAAATTCCCCCCCCCCCTATTTTCTACTCCTAACAATATTCGAGGTGATGGCCGAGTGTGAAATTTGAAAAGCTATCTCTTAAACCCTTAAGTCTCTGAGGATGACACCCTAACATACCTCTATCTACTTTTTAGTAGTGAGACGTAAGTAAGGGCGGAACACTTACAAATATAATCTTTGGTTGCTAGAGCCCAGGTTTTGTAATGATGCTCGGTCCTCACAAACTTCTATATTAAATAATGGAGATTGTGTTTTATGTTTTATTCATGTGTTCAAATTTGTCGTATGTAATAACATCGATAAATTCATTCATTATTTTTTTGTGAAACTATGACAAATGACCGCTATAATTTCTCACTTATGAATGCTTACGCTCATATTTGTTTGGGATTCCACCCTAATTAGATTTTGATTTGAAAATTTTCTAGTAATACTAGTGTTATATATATGTTACAATTTTGATTAAAAAAATGAATATCATTATTTACCTAGGGTATTTGAAATTAGACAAGAATAAAATTATAGTTTCGTCTCTAATAATAGTGCAATTTTGGCCATTAACAGCGCAATTGCACGGCATCTTCGAATTTCTTGCTCGAAACCGCCATCCTTGTTATGTTCATATATCGAAAAATATGGTCGAGAGGATGGCCAATCGTTTGATGACTACGGAATTCCAATGGACCGCGATATGACTTTAATCGGCGTCTAACCCTGTACAATTTACAACTTTTGAAATTTAACCACCGTTCTATTCCACTTTTACGAAATTGGATCTTCAGTTGAATTTAGGTCGCGAACACGGAACCTGTGTCAAAATTTTGAAAAATGGGTTTCATGCACATTAAAACTTAGTGTGCACCCATTGAAGTAGTTTCCAAGGAGTGGATTTAATTTTCCCATGTCAAATTTGCAACAACTCCCTTTGAATCATCATTACCATTCATAATATTATACATATATTATTCTCAACCATCACCGTCATCTTCATCCAAAATTGTACACCGAAAAAAATAATGATGGAGACACTATTCCAAAAACTATTGGATGAGATCGTTGTTTCTATCCTCCACCGAGTTGCGGCCAGTTCATTGCTCAACCTCCGGAGGGTGAAACTATGGTATTTTTTGTTTGCGTTAATCCTAACATTTGTTTCCCTTAAATGAGCGAAACAAAGGTTTAACTGTTGGTCAATTGTGTTGCTTTGTATAATGAAGTTTCCATAGGTTTAACGAGCTTTCCAAACACCCCTTCCTATATAAACAAGTCGTTGGAAGTTGTTGCGCATTCTACATGGCAACCAAAGAACGGATTCAAAAACTTCATGAAGGAATGTGTTGAGGCCGAAAATCCAGAAGCATTGTACATGAAGGGAGTGGTGGGTTTGCATGTGTTAGATTTAGTGCATGAATATTTTGTTGAAACTTATTCTTTTATTTTTATCCATTTTTTGATGGGTTTTCTTAGGGAGGATAGTGAAACCAAAGGTTTTCAATCATTAGAAAAGGCTCATAGTTTAAGGCATCTAGGAGCTTATTATGCTTTGGCGGTGTTTAAAGTATTTTTGGAAGGTAAACAAAAGCGGTCAGGATGGATTAGTTTGATGCTACTTAAGAATTTTTTTTTATCCCCTAAAGATCACCGATTGTCAACAGCGATTGCTAAAAATATTTGAGGTGGATTTGGTATTCAAAAAATATGCTTGTAAACTGTCATCGTCTAACCTTTTGTACTGCTGAAAATCTCTATATCAGAAGAGTCGATAGGGATGACGAATTTAAGCGGGATCGTAGGATAGTGCTCAAAGGTCATATCCCTATAGAGTAGAGACTATGAGAGTGCCCCTAGAGCTATCATGAGGTACTAACGTTCTAAGTTGAAAAATATGGGCTTAGAATGGGTATTCACGATGTGGGTCCCGATGATCCATGTTATTTCTTGGTTTAATTTACTGTGTGCATTCACGGGTTTACTAACCCTAGAAGTGAGGGCAGGATGTGGTGGTGAAAGTGCGCCTCTAGCTATATGTGGAGGAGATGACATGTTAAGGAGAGGTCAGAACCGACATGGTGTGACAGACCGAGGGAGTTCCCGTAGAATTAACATATCTGCATCGGGTGATGTAGCTTAGAATTTTATGTCTTGCATGAAAATAGAAGAGTATGATCAAATCTCATAGTTAATCAAGTGAGGCAAGTGCCCCCAAGGCCCGTCGTTATTATCTTAGTTGATGCTTCCTATTAGTAGTATAATCTATTCAACCAAAAATCCCCCCACATTTTCTACTCCTAACACACATTTGGGGTGACGCCCATGTGTGAACTTTGAAAAACTATCATTTAAACCCCTAAGTCTCTATGAATGAAACTCTAGCTTATCGTTATCTGCTTCTTAGTATTCAGAAGTGAGTAAGGGAGAAACACTTAAAAATCTTATCTTTGGTTGCGAGGTTACAAGTGATTAGGGGAGCAATACGTTTCTTTCCCAATGCTCGTTTTGCTAAAAACTCACCATAGCCGCCCCATTCTATTGCTGCCTCTATCACCAACATTAAAACATCACAATCATTCACCGGAACCTTTCCTCCTTCATCCTTAAATTACAACCAAATTCAACGAAAATCACGTTCAAACTAATCCAAATTTAAACCAATTCAAAATTAGACGATCATAGCTCGTCAATTCAAAATTCAATCCAAGTTCACTCAATATAACCTGTTCAATAAAATGAACCCATTTAGAAAAATGGTGAAAATGCAGACCATGATCGATTCTCCAAACACTTGAGGGAAGAAGTTGAAAAATACAAAGAAAAAATATAGTCTTTGAGACCAAGAAAAAATAATTTAAACTAAATTGTTTTATTACCCCCCTACATAGTCTAAAAAAATTCTTTAGGACCCTCACCCATAAAAGTAAAGGTGGTTGTACTCTAAAATTTTAAAAAAGTTATTTTAGCCCCAAGTTGATGTCCGGGCCTAGTCCGTTATGACAGACGTAAAAATTGTCACCTGATTGTCATACACCCAATTTTGCAGGGGCATTTTCATTATTTCCCTATTTTCCCTTTGATTATTTTTAATAAATTATGTTATGCTTTGAAAATAAAATTTTGAAACTATGTAACGGCAAAAAAACAATTGTATGGACCAAGTAAGCGATCAAAAATAACTTTTAGTATCAAGAACTCCATTTTTTTAAAATCTTATTTTTTTCGTTTCATCCATCTTACCTGCACACCTCACCTTCCCTCCATAACCCTCACCACTATTGAATTCTTCTAGAAGTGCTCGACTCCATTAACCTCGACAAGGTCTACAACCTTGTTGCTTAGTCGAACATTCCAACCATGGGATCCTCTTCAACCACGAGTCTCCTATTAGAGGTTAGAATTTTGTTACCTAAAATATCACCTGGTGTAAAGTGTGCAAGTTGTTGTGGCAAGTTAACATCGCTCTGAAACTCTCATACTTGGAAAAAGCATTATCGATTTCATTTGAAATCACTTTGATGTCGTTGTCGTGTTCCCACGGGTTATAAAAGCATTCAAACTATGCACATTCTCAAATTCCTTTTCTGATTTTTCAATTAATCTTTAGTACCCTGCTAATTCAGAGTTGGGGAAGGTGTACAAATGATGTGGGCAAAAGAAAAGAAAAAATAAATTAAAAGGGAAAAAGGAGGAATATTTTTCTAAAAAGTTCTTGGTATAAATAGTTGTTTTGTGTCCTCATATACTCCAAAAAATTGTTTTCAAACCATTATTTAGTTCTTTAAAAAGATTAAAAAGAAAATTGGGAAAAATATACACCTTGTGTTCTATTTCAAACTACACACTTCACTTTTTGACACTATTTACTATCCAACTTTACCCACATATTTGAATAAATCTATGAACAATAATACTCATATGCGATATTATTGGATTCATCGTAACACGGAGTTTCTAAATATAAACTTTTTATTTGCCATTATTATACGTAGTTAAACATATTAACAATAAAACATGTTTTTTGATAACCGTGAAAAAAATTCTAATAATTTGAGTTGGGACGGATTAGGATTGAACATGAAGTGGGACCTAAAATTATTTTATTTTTATTTCAAAATGTTAGAATACCAAAGACTTTGTTGTATTTTGTAAGGGTCGGAAATTAAATTCTTGTAATATGTAAGAGACCAATAAAATAATTTAGTCTAAATTATGTTAAGATTGAGTGATATATCAAAATTTCCCTTGAAAAAAAGGATAAATGCTAACTGTTAGAGGAAAATGACAATGGCTGATGGGGTGACTCAAAGTGTGGATAACTAGTATGGTGAGTCAACTCAATATTTTCAGAATATGATAACGAAAACTGAAATTTGTAAATTTATAAGAGAGTCAAACATATAATTCAGTCAAACATAAGTCACTCCTTTTAGTTGACACCATAAACTAGACCAACATATTGTTCTTTAAAATTTCAAATAGTGCCATATATATAAGAGATCTATCTTACCTGCTAGATTCTATTTATCTTCTGTATTTTTTGTATTTTTTCCACATTTTCTAGCAAACAAGATTATAAGTGCTAACCTAACAATTTTTTTCTAGAACGGAATCCTTGATGTAGTTTTCCCACATATCACCACTATGAAGAAAATTCAAATAGTTGAATAAGTTGGGGCGTGTTAAACATTAATATTTTATTTCACGGTTAGATGACACTTTAGGGGAAAAAATTAAATATTTGATAGTGTATTTTTATATTATGATAATAATACATGTCAAACTTATAATAAAAACAAGACAATGAAATCAGCAAAGACCAATAATCCTTAACATATAATATTCGTAATTATATTTCGGCCAGATGACACGTTAGGAAAGAAATTGAAGGTTTGATATCATATTTAATTATTATAATAATAATACATGTCAAACTCATAATAAAAGCACGACTATAAAATCAGTAAAGACCATTAGTCCTTAAGATATATATTATTCGTAATTTAAACGTTATCTTTGGGTATGATGAATATTGTACCCACATAATTAGATTTATTCCGCGTTGTCTCTAGCTAATATGAAAGTCAATTAATTTTTACTGTTTCAAAATGTAAACTCATTTTATTACCAGGGTGCAAGTGCACTACCATATATAAATTGTATATTTTCTATTAAATCAGGACAAGATAACGTAAAATATACTAAATATGAATTGGAAATTTAAAAATATCTAAATAGATAAAATAAATAGTTATATTAAAAAGTGATAAATGAATGTAGTGGGACAAAAAGAGAGAAACAAAATCCGACCCTCCAGTCGGCAATGACGGATCTAGGGTGGGGCATTGGGGACATGTGCCCCCATTGACAGAGGCGAAACCCTGGCCACCCCCAATATTTTTTTACCTTGAATAATTTTTATTTATCAAGTATTTTATTTATTTTTTAATGATAAAAAATAGTTGTGGTCCCCCCATAAAAAATATTTAACTCAAGTGGTTTATAATGGTTGGATTCTTTATTTTTATTTTAGAGTTAAAAAAGAATTAGAATTTTTTCTTTATCCAACTTTACATTTAATATTTATCAAAGTTACATTTGAAAGTAGTTTTAACAATTTTATTCAATAAAAAAATCGGTTCATATTAGGATTTTATTTTTCCTTTGTAATACCAATATAGTATAAATAAATGTTGTGATATCTTTCAAGAAGAATTAAAAAATTAAAAAATTCTTTTATATTTAATTTTTGTAATTTTTCATCAATTATTTATGTAATTTAAAGTGTTTAAATTCTCTATTTAAAATTTTATTTCATAATTTTCCCTTGTTTAAGCCTATTTTCAAAATATGTCAAAGAGAAATAAATCACTCTATATTTCTTATGTAAAAGATAACAATATTATTGTAGACCATACACAACATACTACTCCAATTATTTTTTTTATTTTTAGTATTTAATTTTATTCTTTAACTTTTGAATGAATTAATCTACAATACTTTCGTATTTTAATGGTCGACTCAAATTTAATTATATATATATAATTTCGGTCCCCCTAAAGGAAAATCCTGGTTCTGCCCCTGGTTGTAAGGTTATGCGACCTATGTTATTAGTCATCTTTTTACGAATTATATTAGTGGAAAAACATATTTAATTAATTAATGCTTATATTTGCTGCAATAAACACTTATTTGAAATAAATTCTTGTTTTACACCGAGTAACCATTAAATGGGTCATATTATAATTGATGTACTTAATGAAGTGATTTGATATTTATTTGTGTTTATTGCATCGATATTTTCATAACATAAAAAATTAAAATGTATTTCAATGTATAAATAATTATAACTTAACTCTAAAATTTATTGAAAGTAAAATTTTTGTTATTGCTCAAATCATCTATAATACTCCCTCTGTCCCAACCTATTTTGCAGGGCAATCATTATCATACTGTTTAAGAAACATGTTTGACCGTTAATATCTTCACTTACGTATAATTTTGGTAAATAAAAATTTGATATTTAGAAACTACTTGTTACGACGAATTGAGCAATACTACATATGATAATATTGTTGCTCATATATCTATTCAAATATGAGGCCAAACTTTAATAGAGAATAGTGTCTGAAAAGTAACTATGCAATTTAGGCTGTGACAGAGGGAGTATTTTTTTCATTTTTATATTAGTGACTTCTTTGCTCTCAAGTGAGTTCTCTGATCTTGGAGAATCGCCTTTAATGATTCTTATTTGCACTAGTATTATTAAATAATAAATATTTATACATTTAAAAATATATTTTATATTGTAGTATGTTAATTTAGTAAATGTGAAAATCTGAACGTATTAAAAAATATTAACGATAAAAGATTTCAAGTGAGACAACGTAGTCCGTCTTCATTTTTAGTTCTGGATCCTCCATCCATAGAATAATAGATATATAATAGATTGCAAAGGTTCAATATTGTAGATAGTAGAATAAAAAATTTGTCAACCTAAATTATACATAACTTTTCCTTTTTAAAAAGAGCAAATAACTTCTGTGACCCTCGAACTATAGTCATCGTTTATCTTTGGTCATCCACCTTTTTCCCATACTTTTGACCACTGAACTTACAAAATCAGTGATTTGTGACCATTTCGTCAGTTCAAGCCGTTAAATTAGGTCAAAATGTCAATTTTAAAGGTAAAATTGACTTTTCTCATTTTCATTCTTCTTTCCCCCCTTCCTCTTTCCCTCCCCCTTTCCCTCTTGAAACCCTAGTTTCACCGCAGACCACAGTCGCTGCCGACCACCGCGATTATAAACCCCAGATTCCCGTCCCATCTATTCTAAGCATATAGAGTTCATGTCAAAAAAAATTACAGAGCAATAAACAAACGAAATAAAGGCTTCAGTCTGCATTGCCCGGGTTTTTGAGGCTTTCGGTGACCGGAGACACCAAAAATAAGTTCCACGGTCGAACTCCACCTCCACACCATCTGTACACTCATTTCCCCAGTCGAAGGATGTTCACAATTCATTTGACACCACCGATATGCGGCTAGGGCGGAGCTGAAAACTGTCGTGACGACACTGCTGGTTAGACGGCGACCAAATTAGAGCCGCCAAGGCTCTCTTCACCAATTTGCCCTCCATCGAAATCCACATAATTCATTTCCTTTTATGTTCTGTACCACTTGTACACCACGCCGGAGGCGATGTACCCGTATTTAGACATCATATACTTCCGGTCATCGTCTCGTCAGGAGCCGCAAGGGGAAAGTGGAAGGAGTAAGGAGTTGGGGCTGTTGGCAGCGAGGTGAAGTGGGGTAGTGGAGTGGTGGATTCGATGGCGAGGTGGTGGTGTATGTTGGTGGCGAGGTGAAGTGGGGTGGTGGAGTTGGTGGCTAGGTGGTGGTGTGGTGGAGTTAGGGTTTTGAGAGAGGGGAGAGAGGGAAAAAATGATTGGGCTGAAAATGAGGGCTAAAGATGGGATATGTAAAAAACAATAAAGAAAAAGAAAAGAGGCAAATGACCATTTTATCTTTAAAATTGACGTTTTGACCGAAGATAATGGTTTGACTTGACAGAATGGTCATAAATCTCCAATTTTATACGTTCAGGGGCCAAAAGTATGGGAAAGAAAGCGGAGGGCCAAAGGTGAACGATGGTTATAGTTTGAGAGTCACAAAATTCACTTGCTCTTTTAAAAATTAAAACCATTACTAAGCGGGGTTTATAGGTTCCCATTTCTATTCAATTAAGCTCAATTTGCAAAAAATGCGATTATAAGTAGATGTGATCTTTAAAAAGATCATTACACAGAAGTCACTATATTATAAAATTACAAATCAAAATCTTCTGTGGCAATATGATTAGTCTATAACATGATATAATAATCGTCTACTTTGGGATTGTCTCGCTAGCTCGACCTGAACTCGCCAAGTAAAATCCACTAACTGAAAGTTAGTGCTCCAACCCAAACAGGTTACAATATGAAATATCAGTCTTGACATTTCTCTAGAGATGCGCCAACAACATATAGATTTTGGTCCAAATACTCTTTTCTTCTTATTAATAAAAACAATCCCTAAAAGCGAGGCAATTAAAACACATGACCTCTACTAGAAATCTGGTAACTCCCCATTTAACCCTTAAACTCTTTTAACTAAATTTAGTTGTTTTTTTATAGCTAAAATATTGTAGAATTTACAATATGTATAAAACTGCTTATAATTAGAACACTTAGAATACGGAAATAAATTATCTAAAGGCATGTTTAATCGAATAAACAATCTCACAAGTTAGAAACATCCATATGGGGTCAGTAGATATCCACGGGAGGGTTACATAAGTTTAAAATCGATATTCCGATATTATCAGTGCATCCAAGATCTTCATGCTATATGTATACCATTCAATTTGAAAAGTTTTCCAATCGATTTCTTTCAGATTAACCTGACATGAGAATCTTTAAAGTTTAAATTACAATATCAATAGTGCATTAAAGATATTCCTTCTAAATTCACCTCACCTCGATTTTTTCAGTTTGGTCCATCAATTGTGGCACACAATAGTGCTTTACTTTTCTTGTGTCATACTCCTTCTAGTTTTCTAACATTGGCTCCGTTTGACCGCAAAAATTTTCAAGACATATTTGATCATCAATAACTTTAATTGCATACGATAATGCACGTCATGTGTGGTGTCTTTAGATTCTACGTAACATGTAGTTTCTAAAAAGTAAAATTTTATAGTCCGTTATTGTATGAAATGAAAGTTATCGGTGGTCAAACAT
>JAULKM010101343.1:0-43131 GCA_032355605.1 Rubia tinctorum | reverse complement strand
GCAAATTTGTCCACACACTTTTAGGTTTTAGGCCAAAGAGCATTTTAATCATTTTATATGCGGTCAAAGTCGGTCAATGCCAGAAATGGTATTTTAGGGTTATATTGACATTTTCATTAACTAATTAGGGCTGTTTTGTGCTAAAAATAATATTAGGGTGATATTGACACTTACTCAAGCAGGTAGTGTAACATTGGTATACATTCCAAAAATAAGATAAAAAATATAGAGAGCGAGAGGGAGAGGGAGAGATGTGTAGCAGAGAGGCTGGGAAGGGTTTGTTCTGGTTGAATTTACACCAGCAGTTCAAAAACATTAAAAGTTAAGTGATATATGGATTATAGAAAATTCAATCGTAAGTGACCAGAATGGTACCCGCTTTTAAGTGAAATCACAGGTTGATACCCGATTAAAAAAATTATTCTAAAAAGGTACCCATTTTTTCATTAATGTCCCGAAAATCCAAAAGGTACTTTTTAGTTAAAAGTGGGTACCATTGTAGCACAATTTTGATCTAAATTGGTACCTATTTTTTGCTTAAAGGTACCATTTTGAGAAATAAATGAAAAAGTAGATACCTTTGAAGGATGAATTCAAAATTTGGGCAACAAATTGTGAATTTGAATTAAAAGTGAGTACCATTTTGGACAATCTCTTTTTTTTAAATATATATAAATAATGAAAACTCATTTTCTATATAAGTTTATATTTAAGTTTTAAAAGATTGTTCATTTTATGAAGTTAAATTTGAATGTTATTTATGTTAAATATTCATTCTCTCGATTCAACTCTCTCTATTCAAATACAGAAAATTGATTTTACTAATTTAAATTTTCATTTGAAGAAAATGACATTTAGTTTTTTTATGATTGTCGAACGGCGATCTAATTGCCGAACCTTACTTCAACACACCTAACCTACAAGACAAACTCCCCAAGGTGGTTGGAGGAAGAAATTCCAATGCTAAAATCGGACCAAAAGTGTTAAATCTAAATAAAGAGAATTGAACAAATAGAATAGATGCATACCTCGGTATTTATAGGGTTAGATTTTTTAAGGTTCTCCTAGTCACGCATGGATGAATATGCACTTTTAATGTAAGAATAAAAGTATCACCATAATAGCATTACCATATATTTAATATACCACAATCGTACATGGAAAAGGAGTATGATTTCATAGGTAGAATTAGACATTGAGATCTTCCCTTTGTATTAGGCTCTAAATTCCTCAACCACACTCCCACAATCGGTGAAAACCCTTTTGACCAAGACATCCCTGACGCTGGCATATGTCACCATATGATCAGAATGTGTCGTATGTTTGGGTACCCCATTTGCGTTGAGAAGGTGATAGTCTCATCCACCTTGAGGGATTTACTTTTAGGCTTTTTCGAGTTCATGTGCTAGCCCGAACTCTTGCTTGCGGTCTGGTTTATTCTGATGGTACCATTGATCATATTCACCGCCCATCCTTTGTCAACCTATCCCTTGATCTATTGTTCTGATGTTGATCTCTTAGCAGATGTCTCTTCCTTGCATGGGAAGGAAGGATATGATCTTGGAGCATTCCTCAGTCAATTCATCTCTCAATCTCAATCTTCGATTGGAAAAATTCTTCCTTGTCATGCTATTGATCTTTGTGAAAATCACAACATTTGTTTGAAGCTTTGAAGCACTTCTTCGAAAATCACTTGTCACGGGAGCAGGAGGTTGAAGGATACGTCGGATAACGACTAAGATATGAGTCCTCGAATGTGAAAAATAAGTGCATCCTTCTAGGTGAGCCTTTGAGGGTAGATTTAATCCTTTCCACCCCTCTAATAAATCTTGTCAGTTTATATCTTACATTTAGTTGCTTCTTCTACCTTAGCATACCATTGTACTATACCTTGAAGTTGCTAAATAGTGGCTTGGGGATCAACCACAAGCTTCTCATTTCATTAGTCACATCGTTCATGTAACTAAGATTACCATTAAGTCTGGTTTTGTCTACCATGTCTAGGATCTCTTCCGTGTAACACCTGTAGAAGGTTGAAGTTAACTCATTAAGGTCGGTTGAACATTCATCAGATCCGTCATAATTTTTGTGAACTTTTAAACTAGTATAAGTGGTTTAACAAGCGTCAACCTAAGGCATGTAAATCGGTGAACTGCACCCGAGGCATAGACACAAACCATTGCAACATCTCCCCACCAGGATAAGACCCTACCAATTTACACTTGATATTGGGATGGATGCTTCGCGATTCCATGACCCGATGATAAGTTATCAGGAACTTCCCCAGATTGGATTCTCTATTGTCCACGAGAGCATTATTAGTTAGATTATGCATGGGATCCCGTGGGATTTCTGATATAAAGGGTATGAATGGAGAAGAAACCTCCTCTCTAGGATTCGCGATCTAGCATTCGAGCTCTCGATCGATGATGTTGAGAATCTTATCTTTAACCCACTTTTTTGGTATATGAAAAGGTATTGAGAGATTATTTACATATCCATGTGCTCTACTTACTGGTGCTTGAGCTCTAATTGGTGCTACTTAAGGTGGTAACGTTGTCCAGGACGGAGGCCGTGACAATGATCTTGCATAGGGATATGGCCTAGCCACAACGACAACAGTGTTTGCCATATGGGATGAGACAAAAGGGTGATCCATTGACCAGCCATAAGAGATTATTGAGAAATGTGGTGTGTTGGATGAACTCTGCTCGAATCAACCTGTATGAGTGCTTGATGTGCTCAATTTATACCCTATTTTTTTAGTACCTTTGGAATTCAAATTGTAATAAATTTTAGGTTAAGTATAAGTGAATTGGATACATTGTCAATTAAAGGGTTAGGATGATATTGCATGTTCTTATATCCCAAGTCTTTGATTTATGAAGTGTTTGAGGATCGATTTGTAGACCTTCCATGATTAGGTCGAGTTTGAAGAGTAGATATTAAAGCAAAGACTAGATCATTGGAGGAAGGCCACTTTGAAAAAGTGGTAGAAGAATAATGGAAGATTCGAGGGTTGTAGAAGAGATGGATATTTGAAGATTGTATGCAGGAGGAAGACAGCTTGCAGACAACAAGTTTGGTTGTGGTCTGCGACGAGCTCGGGATTTACAAGGCTCCCGACTCGTAGACCACGTTCTTGGTCGCAGTTTACGACCATCAGTTGGGAGCCCAGTATTGCCCCTGACTCGCAGCAAAGACCAACCTGAATGTCTTTTGACTACAAATTTTAATCTCTCACTCTTCTATAAATACCTTTCATATTCATTGTGTAAAGGGATGAACCTCTAGACCCAAAACTCTAGTTCTTCTTTAATTCTTCACATCTATTACATGTTTCTTATTGGATTTTTGTTGTTTGTGATGGGCTTTCATATGATAGGTTAGATTTACCCTTGAATTAATTGGTAAATAAATCTTAATTTGGTCTATTGGTATTCGTAGTATTTTCTCAAAATCAACCCCCCCCCCCTATTTAACTACATACATCAAGTGACATCAATGTATGTGTTTTAAGCTACGTAAAATATTTGATTGAGTTCCCCTTCTTCAATGGAACGATGCCTATTTGATACTATCTACTATCTTGTATTTAGGAACATTAGGTGTTATAAATTGTAAATTTGATTGGTATGACAATGACCTCCCAATTTTTTTCACCATTTTTTAAGAAGAGGCATTGATGTGCACACAAGTATCATCTAACTAGCATACAAATCAAAGATAAAATTTATAAGATGCTGTCCTATTGCTACTAACTACTAAAGAGTAGATAGAAGTAATTCGGGGTCGTTCACGGGGAAAAAGGGTTTAAAAGATAGTTCACATAGCAAACAACACACACAAGCATCACCAGATGTGTGCTCATAAAAGGTGGTGTTTGAGTGTAAATCTAACCGCTACAAGTATAAGAATGACATAAACCTAAAAATTATGCAAAATTACTATAAAAAAAATAATAAAGAAAATGAAAGGGAGAATTGGGGGAATTTGTTTCACATGTTTAGCTATCGAATTTAATCTTCGATTCATATTCACATAATATAAGTATATCCTATTCTAATGATTGATCACACGTTGTGGAGAGTTTGAATTCTCAAAATCCATCACGAAACTGCCACTTCATCAGGTCTACCCATTCGTCATATCTCACCTCCCTCCGATTTAGCTAGAAGGTGTGCACACGCGGTCACCTACTGCCCTTACTTCCAATATAAATCCACCCGACATCCATACTAACATAGATTAAGGTCTGGAGTAGCATTATACTCCAAGAACCAACACGAATACCCATCCTAAAATGCATTAAGTACCACCTAGAACATTAGTACCCTACTATTGCCATCTAGGAGATTATCCGACCTAGTGGACACAAACTTGAGATATGACCTTTAGAATTATTCTATACTCACAACATGATTCAAGGTTGTCGAACTAATCGCCCGCAACTCACATATTGACTATAGAATAACCCTAATTGTATTTAAGCCTAATTCAATTCACTAATAAACAAGTATGCATATTTGTCACTACTAAACGCAACGTTCATATTGGCCAATGACCAAATTGACAAAAGGATAAAATATTTCCGGGTTCATTCCCGATGTTTGACACAAGTCATGAGATAATCAAAATTAGTCATAAATTCTAACCTTAATCATGCAATAATCATGAGCTTGAACACAAGCAATAATGATAATCAAAGCATTGAATGAGGGGGTCTAGAATCTCACAAATTACACACTAAACATGTTTATCAAATACTTTCAATCATAAATATTGCTGATAGATTCAGTTCATACGATATTGATGTTTTTTTACTCATCTTGATGCATTTTTGTGTTATAGATCATGTATATTGTCTTTAAATTCTCTTAGGATAGTTAGGAATGATTTTTCGCTCTTGTTAATTTTCTAGGGAATTTTCCTCATCAAGGTAAGGAATTGAAGGTGTTGGCATCAAGAAGAAGGAATAAATACTTGAGTGCAAGAAGAGGGAAGATAAACAAGATAAGGGGAATCAACACAAAGAGTTGAAATTGGTCATGCTCGAGGGTTACAGATTTCCTTCGTGGGGTGTGAACTACCCTTAGCAGGGTGCAAGTCATGTCCACACTCCGCGAACTCTGCTTTTTAGCTTTAATTTTTCTTTTTATTCCCATTTGTCTCTTACTATAAATAACACTTCATCCACTCAGTTTGGGACCTTATCCTTCCTGACTTTAGAGCTCAAAACCCTAGTTTTCACTATTTTCTTCGTATTTTCTTCCATTTTCTTTCAATGGATTTGCTTAAGGTTTGTACTGTGATTATTGTAAGCTAAACTCTTCTTGGGAGCAATTGATTAATACTTCCAAGCCGCGAGAACCTCTTTTAGTCTATTTATTACTCTTGGTTATCATTTACTTCCTATGAATTAAATGTTGATTGTAACTTGATTTATTGATTATAAATGTTTGAATATGGATTTTTTTGTAGGATATCATGTTGGAGTTAAGATGAAAGTGATTAATTCATCTCTTTTGATATGTGGCAGTTTGTGATGTTATGAAGTTCTAGATGAATGTGAGAATGTTTAGCTCATTTTCATGTTAATCTTAAGGTAACAAATAAAGGAGAAATCTTGAATGTTGAACTTTCTTGATAATTCTTAGGAAGTATATGAATTGGTTAAATGTTTTAGCGATTATCAAGCTCATTAATTGTTTGTGCATAATGCCACTAATGGGGTAACTTTAGGCATCGATAGTCTAAGGCGGTCATTAATGAGGTCTATGTAGAGATGTTGGATTCACTCTCACAGCTATAATTAAGAAGAATATGAGGCTTACCTCCACAATAGGTAGCTAAGAGGTTAAAAAAATATTGCTAGTTTGATGATTTTTAAGAGGTTAATGGTCCCAGAGGTCGAACTGGGTCTGTCCCCAGAACCATTGGCATAGTCTGTGTCAGTCAGTTGACTAAAGTTTTGACTAGCGGGTAAAAACATTCTCTTCTCTCACTATATATAGGAACCTTATCCTTTGGATAAAAAGAAGGGAGGAAGATCTGGAACACTTCCAAACACTTTTCCTCTCTTTATTCATTCATACCTAAAATTTATGGCTTCCAAATCCTTTTATGATATGAGTTTGATTATGGTAGCTTAGATTAAGTATTTTAGATATTTGTAAAAGTATTTGACCATTGAATTGTGAGATTCTTATATTCACTTGCTTTATGCTATTGTTATCATAATTAATTGGTCTTAAATTCTTATAATTATACGTGTTTGATGTTAGTGTGTGTAAGTAATTAATTCCACTGCATGATTTAGCACTAGGTATATGAATGAACCCGAGAGTATTTTGTCTTTTTGTCGGGTTCGGTCAAATGTCAATGTGAAGATCGTGTTTAGGAGTGAAAAATATGCATGATTGTTGATTATTTAGGTGAATTATGATACCAGACTTAATTAATTATGCTATGTACGATGCAGAGTGACCCGATCACATGTCGTGGCATTATATAAATCTTGTTGGGGTTGTAGTCTAATTTCGATAGTCATGTCTCGTGTTTGTAGTAAAATAGTCGGGCTAAAATTCGAGGGGGCAATTAATGAGACACTAATACTCTTGGTCATAAGAGTATACACCCACCGTTATAGTGGGTGTTTCCGGTGGAGGTCTTGGTGAGTCATGCTACTCCCGTGTTTAATTTACATGCAACTTCGGTTATTAACCACGAAAGTGAGGGCTAGAGGGGGTTAGTGGTTCTAGCTCCCTTACATCTATAACAGACGGAAGTGAGAGTTTGACAAGGGGGAGAACTGAGATATTTGTCATCGTGGGAGTTCTCGGTGAATCAATCTCTCCATATCTGTTGATGCATAAAGTAATCAAATTATAATTATGTGAATATAAGTCTAGAATCGAGTCTCAAATGTAATCATCATTACCATAGTTATCTCATAGTTTATATTTATAAGTTTGTAGTTGTAGCTTAACTATTTCAAACCAAAAATCCTCATTTTCTCTAATCCTAACACACACACTTGGTGACGCTTGTGTGTGAATTACGTGGATCTATATTTTAAACCCTTAAATATTTGTGGATGACGCCCGATATTTCCACCATCTAATTTTTATTAGTTAGGAGTGAGAATGGAGCAACACTACGAATTTCAATCTTTGACTTGCTAGCACTCTGAGTTTTTAACGATGTCCAAGATGTTGGTCCCGGCCCATGAATTGAGATACACCATGTTGGAAGAGGTTTTCGGGTGGAATTATAGGTTCAATGGAGACTATCATACCACTTTTGTGTGTAATGACATTGACATTTGGCGTGCCATAACCAAGAAAGCCCGGACATCGAAGGATAAATATCCGTCTATCATACACCCCACATTACGTTACATTCACCACCCACTGCCCCCGACCATGTTTTTCCATGGTGAGTCTACACATGTCCCTCGTGACGACGTTAAATGTCTTTGGGCAATAACAAATGCTGGTGTCAGAAATCCAGATTGGGTAGATGTTTAGGTGATGAAGTGTTATAGGGAGTCCTCAAATGAAGCTCTAAAAGGTGACAGCTCTATTGTTCGTATGGTTACGATTTTCAACAAGCACTTGGGCATAAAAGTACCGGATGGTCTTCTGAGATTGGGCAAAGAGGACTCCTACCTCCTCTTGCTAAAAAAGCTAAGACTGGAGCGTGATATTGGGTACTCAAGAGAAGAACTTGTACATTTGGTTGTATGGGATAAGAACGAGGTTCATGAACCTTCCTAAACCAGAAAGGACAACCCTTAGGAAAGACACCCCAATGGAGGCATTAGGTATCAAGATAGACTTGGCATGCAAGAGCAGCTTTGAGGAGGAATTGACTTACACCTCAACACCAATTCCAAATGTGGTTTATATTCTTGATCCTTCTCCACCTCGATACTTCTACCAAGATTTGTTCCAAGAGGCGCGTGGCCTACGTAATGACTAAAATGCTAGGTTCAAGAGCTTCCATGAGGACCAAAATGCTAGAAGGGAATGCTTCCCTCATGAGAAAAATCTCTGGTGGGAAGGCTAAATGGAGTACAATATTCGTGCCAACCGGATGTTAACCACTATGAAGGACACCATGGAAGACATTACCACGAGGGTAAATTACTTGACCACGAACAAAGGGGGTACCCTTCGTTCTCTAGCAATGAAAAAGAAAGAACGAGGCACCATGAGGAGTAAGAGACTTGGGAGGTCCAATACAGGCAATGGTATTTTGGGGGGATCTTCACACCAATACCTTGTAAGTCATTTTCCCTCTTCCCGTTAGATTAAAAAAAATTCCTTACGTGTATTACATGTAATGTATGATTTCAAGTGTTGGAGAGGGGCTTAATGATTTATGTGTATGTATTTTGCTATTTTTGTCTGAAAAAATGGGGGGGAAAGAAAAAATAATTGAAAAATAATCCTACTAAGTTGAAAACCTAAAAGGAA
Organism: Rubia tinctorum; assembly: GCA_032355605.1. NCBI lineage: Eukaryota > Viridiplantae > Streptophyta > Magnoliopsida > Gentianales > Rubiaceae > Rubia > Rubia tinctorum. The sequence goes on along the minus strand of JAULKM010101343.1, from coordinate 34,651 downwards.
AAATTGAGGCAACATTAGGGGCCCAGATAGGTCAAAAATCCAGAAGGGTGACATCACTAAAAATGAGAGACTAAATGTGTGGGGTGAGATGTGAGCCTAAAAAAATATGATGTGTGGCTAGGACGAAAACTCGAATGGGCTTCTAGGTAAAATGAGAGAAAAAGAGAGAAAATATAAATATTTTCATTTCATTTATTTTCCGGCGTTGGATGTCATAAGGTTGCGGTGGAAATTGGAGATTCGGGTAGCCTAGCATCATTAGCTTTCTTGGGGTTATTTTTGACTTAGTTGGGAAACGACGTATGGTACTTGTAATGTTGTATTTTTTATCTACTTAAGATAGGATTGATATGCTATAAAATGAAGCAATATCCTTAGAACTTGAGTATTGTTTCTTTGACTTCATTTTGTGCCATTGGAATTTGGGAAAAATCAATTCGGGTTTTGAAATAGTTGATAAGAATTTTAGAGTTGATAGGTGGAAGGTTATGAGTAGAGAATAGGATTTGGGGTTGAGGTATTGAAATTACTCACTTGCTTTGCAATTGTGATTTATGGTCAATGAGTATTTTGTAAATGATTGAATGAGGGATTTTAGGGGTATGAATTATACTTGTCAGTTTCATGATTGAACCTTGGGTTTTATTGTCTTTAACTTGAGGACGAGTAATTTTCAAGTGTGGGGAGATTTGATAGGTTCATTTCATGCAATATAATTGATGTGTTTTTTACTTATCGTGATGCGATTTTGTGTTATAGAGCATGTATATTGCCTTGAAATTCTCTAAGGAGAGTTAGCTTCAATTTTGCACTCTTACAACTTTTCTAGGGAATTTTCCTCATCTAGTCAAGGAATTGAAAGTGTTGGCATCAAGAAGAAGGAATAAAGACTTGAGTGCAAGAAGAAGGCAAGGCAACTAGGCAAGGGGAATCAACACAAGGAGGATGAAATTGGTCATGTTTGTAGGGTGCGAATTTCCTTAGCGGGGTGCGAACTACCCTTCGCAAGGTGCGTGTCTTGTCTGCACCCCGTGGACTCCGCTTTTTAGCTTTACATTTTCTTTTTTATTTCATTTTTCTTGTACTATGAATAGCACTTCTTCCACTTATTTTGGGACCTTGTCCTTCCCGACTTTAGAGCTTAAGAACCCAAGTTTTCACTTTTATCATCATATTTTTCTTTCTATTTTCTTAAGGTTTGTACTATAATTATTGTAGGATAAAATCTTTTTGGGAACAATTGATTAAATCTTCCAAACCCATGTTGTGAAAACCTCTTTAAGTCTATTTGATGCTCTTGGTTATCATTTAGTCCCTATGTATTAAATGTTTATTATAGCTTCATTTAATGATTAAACATGTGTGGATGTGTATTGTTTGTATGATAGCATGTTAGGAGTTATTATGAAAGTGATTAATTCATCCCTTTTGATATGTAGTTCAAGAACATGAAGTTGGTGTTTCTAATTGTATTTGTAATGTTATGAATTTTTAGATAAAATGTGAGAATGTTAGATTCTTTTTCATGTTTATTTAAGGTAGCAAATAAAGGAGAAATCTTGAATTTTGAACTTTCTTTTATAATTCTTAGGAAGTATATATATTGGATAAATATTTTATCCATTATCAAGCTCATTTATTCTTCGTGCATAATGCCATTAATGGTATGACATTAGGCGTTGATCGTCTAAGGCGTCTATGTAGAAATGTTGAATTCACTCTCATAGCTATACTCTAGAAGAATAGGAGGCTTACTGATTAGACGGTAATTGTATGTTCTCTTAGGACATTTATTACCACTTTTTATTTGCTTTTGTTGGTGGTTAGTTAGGTTTATGAGTGTTTTGCATGATAGAGGGTTAAAAGCACTTTGTTTGGTTATTTGTGTTAACTCTTCTTTTTTGTGAAGCATTTATAGCTTAATTAGATTTTCCTCCATGCGTTTGTCTATTATGTTTTTGTGAGCTTATTGAAGATCATCATCGGAGAATTATATTCGCAATCGAGAGGTTGTTAGTGGAAATAAAGGCCATTGGATTAACGGTAGAAGATTGAAGTGTTTGGGAGAAGAAAGAAGCAAAACAACAAGTTTTCAAGTAAAGGGGCCAAAAGTGTTCATAGGGAGGCACGGTCTGTGCTGCTCAATTTTCTCAGAAATTAAAGTCTAGTGAACAAACCATGTAATTTTACACTGTTCGTGTGAATTCAGAAGGCAAAGTCCTAGTCCTAGAGAACAGACTGTGATCAATTTTGCACGGTCAGGGTTTATCAGTTTGCTGGAAAACAAGCCCCATGGAATGGACCGTATAAAAACCTTCGTCATGGTGCATGCCAGTGTGTTGACTAGGGTTTTGACCAGTGGGTAAAAGTCTTATCTCTCATCTCACTATATTAAGAAATCTTAGCCTTCAGACAGAAGAAATGAGGTGTATCCGAATTACTCTCTAGCTATTTTTCTCTCTTCCTTCATACATTACATAGAATTTATGGCCTCCGAACCCTTTTTTGGGTTTGATCATATTCACTTAGATTATTACTTGGGAGCATTTAAACGTATTTTGATTATTGACTTGGAAGATTCCTAGATTTAACTATTCTATTCTATACTCTTATTATTATTATTGCTTGGTTTTAATTCTTATGATTATGAATAATTAGTGTTAGTGTGTACAATAGTTTCATTCCATTTCATGATTTAGCACTAGGCACAGGAATGAACCCCGAAGTATTTTGTCTTTTTATTGGGTTTGGTCAAAGGTTAATTTGAAGGTCGTGTTTAGGAATGAAAACTATGCTTGATTGTTAATTCTTTGGTTGAATTATTCTAGAGGACTTATTTGAATTAGGCTATGTATGATACAGAGTGACCTAACCCTATACTGTCGTGGAATTATATAAACCTTGTAGGGGTTGTAGTCTAGTTTCAAAATTCACGTCTCGTGTTTGTAGTAAAATAGTCCATCTAAAATTCTAGGGGGCAATTAATGAGACACTAATGCTCTTGATTGTATAATTATACATTGTTGTAGTGAGTGTTCATGGTGGAGGTCTTGGCTAAGTCATGCTACTCTCGTGTTTAATTTACTGCATAATGTCGGGTTTATTCACCATTTTGGTGAGGGCTAGACGAGATTAGTGGTTCTAGCAACCTTCTAGCTATAAAGTTCAGAGGTGAGAGGTGAGAGGTGAGAGCTTAACAAGGGGTGGAACCGGGAAATTAGTCATCATGAGAGTTCCGGTGAATCAACCTCTCCACATCGTGTGATAAAGCATAGAATTGTCAGATTGTTACTATGTGAATATGAATCAAGCACTAAGTCTAAACGTATTCCTTTATTATATATTTACTACATAGTTTATATTTGCATGTTCTTAGTTTGTAGCTTAACTATTTCAAATGAAACCCACCCCATTCTCTCAACTCCCGACACATACACTTGGTGACGCTTGTATGTGAATTACGCCAATCTATCTTTTAAACCCCTTGGTCTTTGTAAACGACACATGATCATACCACTAGTACTTTTCAGTAGTTAAGAGTATAGGAGGGAGAAACACTACAAATCTTATATTGGTCGCAAGAGCCCATGTTTCAAATGAAGCTCGGGTCCTAATGCATCTCAAAACTGGATGGACAGCATGCTCGAGCTCCTTGATCGTAGCCTGCAAGAAAACCAACCCTGGGGGATCCCAGGGGTAAATATTTCGAAGCTTAAGTCAGCAAAGAGTAATAGTACCGTATAAAAATGTGAATGAATGAGAAATAAATACATACCTGGTATTTATACTGTATATTCTTTGCAGTATATTTCTCCCTGTATATCTCGCTATAATCCCATAAATACGGTATTAATTCTTACAGTTTCAGGCCTAAGTGGGCTAATTAATACAGGCCCATTACCTAATTTGGGTCATGTCCTTATCAAAAACCCCTGAAAAACTAGATATCCACTCAAGGACACAGAGTTTTGAGATGATAGATCAAAAACCTCCGAGGTGATGATTTGTATACTCGACTTGATCACTCTTCGAGATGACATCCTTCAAGAAAACCTTTGAGGTTGTGGTTTGTAGGCTCGATTTAATCGACATTCGAGGTGGAATCTTTTGAGAATCATCTAGTGCTTCAAGTTGGTATCCAATTTTCTCATTCTTAAACCTTAGCAGAATATGAGAAGGTGCATGTGACCCTTCACCCTTGTTCCTAACAGCGTGAAGATCAGCCGACTCTAAAAATGCACAAAATATTATGACGTTTTTAAAAAAAATATTTTTTCGAGACAATGATTACTTTTACCGTAGTTTCAGGCTTCTTAACTAATCATTTTCTTCTCAAATTCCCTTCATTTTATTCTCAGATACTTCACAGAAGGAATTATTTTTCCAAACTCTCTCCAACTTCCATCAGTTACTCTCTTCATCTTCCAGTTACCTTTTTCTCAGAAATCAGTAAGTTCCGATGCTCCTTTCTCTTTTTCCTTACATTTCTTACTTCATTGATGGCTATTTATGGTGAGGAATCTATTGAGAGAGGGTTATCCAATATGGTTAGGCCAGATGTGGAAACCATTAACTCTTCGGAGAGATGAATTTCGATTAGAAAGTTAGCAACTCCAATGGGTCACCATATGATTCCGAAATGGAGCAAGATACTATAGGCCAAACCGATTACAATCTGGATGGTTGGCCTATTACGGATATGCCTCCTCAGGGATTCAAGAGTGTCTGGCCTTTTGGCCTGGGAAAACCCTATGTGAGGAGGTCTCCTATCACCGGGGAGATAGGATTTTCCCCCCAACCCATGAAGTAGAAGGGGAGAAAATTACACCTCTTGAGGAAAAAGATGGAGAAGGAGAAGCATACCTCGAGGAAGGATATGGGGAAGAAGAAGCATGCCTTGAGGAAGAAGAGGAAGAAGGATCTCTCGAGGAAGAGATGGAAACATCTACCGGCAAGCCCCCAGCCTCGAGAGGTCAGAAAGCTATCTCGAAGATCATATCTTCAATTCCAATAGGCAAAAGATGTCCCTGGATGTAAACTTCCAACCTTTAGAAGCAGGCGAATCCCCTGATAACCTTCCCTAGGATGAATCAATCATTTTCTTGAAACATCTTTGCAATGGACTTCGCTTCCCTTTCCCTCCATTATTCTCTAAGCTCCTTAAGGAATTCCAAGTCAGTCCAGCGCAAGTGCACCTCAATGTTTTGGTTATCATCATGATGTTTCTGACAAGGTGTAAGGAATTTGGGATCAAGCCAAAGTATAAGTTGCTCGGTTTTCTATATAGTGTCTTATAGTGACAAATCTGTCTAGAACACTATCACACTCATCGGAAGGGAGAAAAAGAAGAAAATATTTGTTGTTCCCTCTCATTCGGATAAGTAGAAAAGCTGAAGGAAGGGGATTACTTTCGATTGCATGAGATACAGGGTTCCCCAATGGAACTCAGGCATAAAGGTCGAGTCCTCAAAGAGAGGAAAGTATTCTTACCCTAGTAATCTCGAGAGCAATAGGAGACACCTTTTAAATTCATCCATGAATTATAAATTCTTTTCCAATCGTGAAAAGACTATCGGCGGTTTCATATGGTTACCCCAGGTTCATGAAGAGTTTGTGTATGAGAAGTTACAAAAGGGTACAAAACAATCTGATCCACAAGATCCCTATATTGAGGGCAATCAGCAAAAAAGCAAAAGGAGAAAGAGAATCCCTGAGATTCCTTCTCACGATTCCCCTCTTAATACTTCTCCTAGTGATTTTAGGCCCTCGAAAATCTCCGAAGGTCTTATTAAGTTTTATTAATTCATTTTATTTTTATTCTTTTGCTTCTTATCTCTAACCTCATTTTTTTATTTTCTCAGTGGGTCTTGGCTCAGCTCTACTTCCGAAGAATAATGGGAACAAGGGTGGATCTACCCCCTCGAATCAGACACCCGCCATGCCTCAGGTAGGTGGTGGAAAGATCTCCAAGGACAATAGGTTGGGTGAAAACACTGGTTCTTCTAGGAGGAGTCAATGCCAAAAAACAAACACCAGTGGTAGGGTTCCACCCGTTCCTCACCAGGCTTACCCGTAGACTCCATCTTCAAATACTCTCGCTACCTCCTCGAGTATTCTTGTCATCGATGGGCAAGTCCTCGAGCCTTTTGGCTGCAATCCTGAGGTTAATTTTGTGTGTATATATATATATTTCTTTGATTATGCTACTATTATTATCCTTGCAACTAACTTCCCTGATTGTTCAATTATGTTTCAGGTATCTCAACATCTCGGTGAGGCATCCCAGACATTGTCTTCCTTCTTGCAAGTTCTGGGCTCCAATTACAGCTTAGTGCAAGAGAAGATCAAACAAAAAAAGCTTGAGATCTCTAAGTTAGCGGCGACACTCGAAGCCGAGAAGAAGAAAAATTTTAAGCTCAAAGCAGATAATCGAAAGGCTATCCTCGAGAAGATAGCTTTCAAACAAAGAGAGAAGGAGGTTGAAGACCCTAAGGATCAATCTCTTTTCCTCGAGGCCTTCAAAGAAAAATTGCTAAACATCAAGGAACTATTCGACTTCTTCGTCAAGCTTCTAAAGTTATCTAAGTAGCTCATATTCAGCCTTCTGGATGAGGGAGAGCTGAAGTCCAAGCTGGCTTCCCGTCTGTCTAAGGAGGATGCTAAGTTCATGGAGTGTCTCATCAACCCTGAGCTTGTGGAGGTTCTCGACTCCAAATGGGATGAAGCAGTCAATGGAGGCCTGAGTTTCGCCTTCCTAAACTATCTGAAGACTAGAGGGAACTTCCACACAACCGAGGATATTTTAGCTCTTACCCCCGAGATGGTGGCCGCAAGTGTGATTCAGCAACGAGCTATAGAGGAGAAATTTTTGGAGAACTAAGTTCAACCCACCTCCGAGGAGGAAGCTAATAGGGTAGGGAAGAAAGTGTAATATTTTCCTATTTTGGCCTACTCGTGTAATTTTTACCTTTTTCAATAAAAAGAAAATTTTCTTATTGATTGCTTCCTTATTTTTAAATTCTTTTTTTTCCTGTAGTATGAGTCATTGATAAGCCAGCTGGAATGCATCCACAAAGAACTCTCGTATACTTGAATAGAGTTGAATGAGACCAACGAGCATCTAATGAAGTCAATGCTAGATCTCGCTAAATGTAATGATGAAAAGGACTCTCTTCGTGAGGAAAATCACTGATTTAAGGAAGAATTAGAATTATGGAATAAGGAATAAGGACGAACACCCTTCCTTCAAGATCTTTCCAGAGAATTGCTAGGCCAAAAAATATAACGAGGTGTTACCTCTCGAGGTTGTCGAGAGTCGTGAACCTGCCTAGCAGGATTATCAAGAGATATTACATCGCATCACCAATCAATTTGGGCCTTTAAAAAGATGTGTGGTTGATGCCAATAGACTCCTAATTCTCGAGGCTCGTCTTAACCTAAGTCGGACTGAAGTATATAAATATAAATTCCAAGTTCAAGAAATAGTGAAGCTTCATAGGGTGGCTCTAGGTGAAATTGAGAGGTTGGAGGAAGCTCTAGCACAGAAAGGCATGTCTACTGACGAAGATCCCTTATTGGTCAAGTTGGTTCTTGCTGAGAATGCTCGACTTTCAGAAGAAATCAAATCCTCTAGGTTAAAAATCAAAGAATTGGAGGAGAAGGTTACTCTCCTTTATGTAAGCCTTCGAGCTCACTGATTATACCACTGAGTTATCCACCCGAAGCTTATAGATAGTCAATTTTTACCTAGATTCTTACGTAGGACTTCCCACCATTGGCTCGTTGATCGCCAAACAGACACGAGAGGGACTGACCAAGAAAAAGCAATGCCATCTTGGAGTGGATTTGAGAGTTGGGACCCCGTGATCCTCCCCCTCCCCCAAGGCGACAAAGGTCCAAAACTTTGAAGAAATTAAGGTCCAAGAAAGGTGACAAGAGTTGTGGATCTTCGAGCAGTAAAAACAGTCAATCCTTCCAGAAGTGTTGTAGAGACGAGCGCCTTCAGGGGGAGAGCTTAGAGGGTTACTCCTCTAAGCATTCTCAACAAAAATTAATTAGATCCGTCCGAATAGCCTGAAGAGGAACAGATGAAAGACCTTCAACGTGCTTCCGGCCTTAAGATGGAAGAACTTGAAAAACTTGAAGACTGGGAAATTTAGCCCCATAAGTTAAAAATATAGGTCTCCTCTTTGTGATGTTCTCCGAGCTTTCTTTGTAACTTATTTGATGTATCGAATGTGTGATTGTATCAATGCTACATACCTATAGTATGACTTGTAAGATTAATGAATACTTAACATAACTTAGTTTGCTTATCAGCTGTAATCATTAATCATCTGTCTTATTGAGCCTGAATATAATCGAGTAGTGAGTAAAATCAAATAGATCAAGTTGTTTGTCAGCAAAAACAATAAACAAATGTACTTTAAAATTGAAATAGAATTGAAGCTTATCAGCCTTCTCCATCAATCATTTCATTCACCATACATGAGTAATGTTACATAACGAGTGCCGCTTATCAACATTTCACTCAATCATCAATCACGGTACGCAACATGGAAAGCTGGAATTATTACAAAGAGTGCGGTTTATCAGCATATCACCCATTTACTCGTGAGCGCCTCATGTTTTCGAGAGTGCCGCTTATTAGCACATCACTATTATTTTCTCGAGGGCCTCTTATCAACATATCACTCATTTTTCAAAGTTGGTAATACTTTCTCAGGTCAGTGATGTTCCATCTCCTGGGCACTCTTACTCCATTCATAGATTCAAGGACATGACTGTCTCCCGGATATGCTTCCACCACCTTGTAGGGGTCTTCCCAGTTAGTAGCTAACTTTCCTTTAGGTTCTCGGCGACTCTTCTCATTTTTCCACATCACCAAATATCCCAGATTGAATACTACCTTCTTTAATCTCCAATCATAATAGCGTTTGACTCTTTATTTTACCCTAGCTTCATGTAGGGATGCCAATTCTCGCTTCTCCTCCACCATATCGAGGTCCAAACCATGATTTTCATCATTAACTATTTCTTCTGTATCTACCATCAATCTCAGACTGGGAACACCAATTTTCACAGGGATCACTGCTTCCGAGCCATATACCAAGCTATACGGGGTATCACCAGTTGCAGAAGATTTAGCTGTCCTATACACCCACAAAACACTGGCCATTTCACATATCCAGTTTCCTTCAACCCGCTCGAGCCTAGCTCTGATGCCATTCACTATAGTCCGGTTGGTTACTTTTACCCTATCGTTGGCATGTGGATGGTAGACTTTCGTTACCTTTTGTTGTATCTACTCCTCACACCACTTTTTGAACGAATCTTGGGCAAACTGCATCCCATTATATGTGATTATTATCATCGGGATCCCAAAGAGGCATACTATGTTCTTCCATCAAAAAGCAATCAATGATTTCCCCTTTATGTTCGTCAAAGGTTCAGCTTCCACCCACTTCGTAAAATAATCCACAACCATAATAAGATACTTGAACTTCCCTGGAGCTTCCGGAAAAAGTCCTACCAGATCAATCCCCCACTAATCGAACGACCACGAACTATGGATGCTCGTCATCTCTTCCTGGGGAATATGAATTATAGGAGCATGCTTCTGACATTGATGACATGCATGTATGTACTTGTTTGTATCATCAAACATCATCGGCCAATAATACCCTGCTTGAATGAGTCTCCTTTCCACTGGTCGAGTCCCCTGGTGGTTACCACGTATGCCTTCATGAACCTCCCTCTTCAAATAATCAACCTCATAAGGGGTGATACATCGAAGCAAGCAAAGGTTGCAATGTCCCCTTCGGTACATAATTCCATCTTGTAGCACATATCGCAGGGCCTTTAGTCTTATCTTCCTAGCTTCAGCCTCATTATCAAGAAAAATCGCTTCTCGAAGGTAGCTCACTATACCAGTTATCCAATTTCTCTCCTCCTCGATTGCCATCACCAACGGTTCCTCGAAACTTCTTCTGTTCAGGGTTTCCATGAGCACCTGTCTTTGAGATTGAATTCCAAATTCCGAAGAAGCAAGCTTACTCAAAGCATATGCCTTATGATTTTCTTTCCACGACACCTGTGTTAAGGTATGTGATATGAAGCCCTTCAAAAGCTTCTTGACTACATCCAAGTACCTCTGCAAATTGCGTTCCCTGACCTTATATTCCCCATTCACTTGCTGAACCACTATCTGAGAATCACTATAAACTTCCAGATCCTCCACTTTCAGCTCCTTATCCAATCGTAACCCTTTTATCAGGGCTTCATACTCGGCTTCATTGTTCGTGGCCTTGAACGCAAAGTGCAATGCATACGGATAATCTTTACCATTAGGACAAGTGATCAGCACTCCAGCCCCGCTTCCCCCCGAATGTGAGGAATCGTCTACATACAACTTCCAACCCTCTTTTTTCCGATATCCTTCTCTCGAGTTTCCTCTTCAAGCTCAATTGGCTATGAGGTTTCCACTATGAAATATGCTAATGTTTGGCCCTTGATAGCAGTCTTGGGCTGATATTGGATATCATGCTCTTCTAACTCAATGACCCATTTCATCATCCTCCCTGAAGCCTCTGGTTTTAACAAGATCTATCTGATTGGGTAGTTGGTGAGAAATACTACCGTATACCCCCGAAAGTAAGGACGCAACATTTGTGATACATGAACCAAAGCTAGAATCAACCTCTCGAGATCTGTATACCTCGTCTCTGGCACTTGCAAGGCTCGACTCACATAGTAAATAGGATGTCGCTGCCCTTTTTTCTCCTTTACCAACATTGCACTGAATGTCAGAGGCAAGGAAGAAATGTACAAGAATAACGTCTCACCATGCTCAGGTTTCATAAGGGTGGGTAGTACCCGCAAATGCTCCTTCAACTGTTTGAACGCTTCTTCACACTTCTCAGTCCACTCGAATTTCTTAGCCCTTTGAAGTATATCGAAGAAGCGGAGGTTCTTTTCTGCCCCCTTCGAGAAGAATCTACTCAAGGCCGCCAGAGATCCTGTAAGCTTTTGTACCTTCTTCAATGTCTTCAGACTTCTCATTCTCATCAAAGCCTTAACTTTTTCCGGGTTGACATCGATACCCCTCTTGGATACCATGAATCACAGAAATTTTCCAGCCCCCACACCGATAACACACTTAGCGGGGTATAACTTCAAGTCTGGCCTTCGAAACTTCTTGAAAGTTTCCTCCAAATCTACCAAGAATTTCTCATAGCTCCTACCCTTCAAAACCATATCATCAACATAAATCTCCATATTCTTTCCTATTTATTCTTTAAACACTTTTCACCATTCGTTGAAAAGTTGCTCCAGCATTCTTGAGCCCAAATGGCATCTTCTTATAACAATAAGTGCATATATCAGTGATTAACGACGTATTCTCCTTGTCTTCTTCTGCCATGAACATCTGGTGATACCCCTTGTGTGCATCAAAGAAAGACAAAACCTGGTATCCCCCAATAGCTTCTACCAACTTATCAATCGGTGGTAAGGGATAACTATCCTTGGGGAAACACCTGTTCAAGTCGACCAAGTCTATGCACATTCTCCAGGCACCATCTTATTTTGGCAGCATGACTGGATTGGCTAATCACTAAAACACATCCTCGATGATGTCTGCCTTTAGCAACTTCTCGACTTCCTCTTTAATAGCCTCAGCCATTTCAGGGGCAAACACCCTTCTCTTCTGCGTAACTGGCTTAATGGATGGATCGATATTTAACTTGTGCACTGCCAAGTTCGAGGACACTCCTGTGAGGTTGGAGGTTCCATAAGAAAAAATATCACCATATTCTTCCAACAGTTTGCTTAATCCTTCTCAAATGTCCTCAGGCATAAGTTTTCCTACCACCACAGCCCCGAGATCTCGAATGGGTACTTGTATCACATCGGCAGACCCAACCTCCCCATGCAATGAAGCCACATTTCTATGCTTTCTTGCTTCTCTTACGGCCATAAGATTGCAACTTCTGACTACTATCTGATCTCCTTGAATGGAGGCTATCCCCGTACCAGTTGGAAACTTCATCGTTAGATTGTATGGTGACCATACTACTCGAGCCTGGCATATCCACGGTCTTCCAAGAATCACATTATAGAGCGAGTAAGCATCAATGAATGTAAAGTTGCAATCTATTGTTACTCCTCTATCACCATCAGATACTCGAACTGACAAAGTTATCTCCCCCAAAGGAAATATGGGGTTCCCTGTGAAGCCAGATAAGGGCTAGGCTGACTTCTTCAAATTACATCATATGTCCAACTGATCAAAGCAGTCAACAAATATTACCTCCACTTCACTTCCATCATCAATAAAAACCCTTTTTACAAAAGAATTCACAATCACAGCCGAAACCACCATTGGATCTGCATGTGGAGTTTGATCTAGAACTGCATCAGCTTCTAAAAATGTTACAGTCTCATCCGACCGAAACCTCTTATGGCATGGCTCTCCTGCCATAACCTTTCGTGCTTTCAACTTCATAACAGTATTCGAGGACCTTTCCTCTATGATTCCATTAATCACATTGATCACCCTGCGAATTGGCGGATTATCCTCGATTCTATTTTCCTGATTGCCCACACATTGGTCTTGTGGTCTTTCTTCTCTTCCTTCTTGTCCTTGAATCCCCTTATCTCAAGGTCTCGTGTCTCCTCTTCTTCCATTATTTATCATGTATGGTTTTCATTCCATGCGATTGTTCCTGGACCTTGGGGTCATACATGATTATTTTGAGGTCCGGTGTCTCGGAACTGCCCTTCTCTTTCACACCTCTCGATCTCTTTTCTTAAATGTGCACAATCATTCGTGTCATAACCATAATCTCGATGATGGTTGCAATACAGATTTGTTGCCCTTCTTTCCCTCATGGCATTTGGAGTATTCTGCATAGGTGGAGGTGATCGAATCATCCCTTTATGTATGCTCAAAATTTGTTCCGGAGACCTTTCCATATGCGTTGGCACCATAGGCATGTGCCTCTCGAAGTTAGTCCTAGTCATCTCTACTGGTTTCTTCCCTCGAGGGTCACTATTATTTCCTAATTTCTCCCCCAAACTCTCTCTTCTTTTTGTGGCCTCCTCTACCCTTGAATACTGCTCAACTACTTGATGTTTTTGCAGTGTCCGAGGGGTGTTTTTACTTAATTTCTTATATAACTCCAAATCTTGCATCCCCAACAAGAATCCCTGAATCACCTCATTTATTGTAGTATCCACTACCCCCAAAGTTTCTTCCACAAATCTATGATAAAAGGCCTTTGTGCTCTCTCTTAGCTTCTGCTTAGTCTGATAGAGCTCCACAGAGTCTTTGTAAATTTCTTCTTCTGAGCTTATTGACTTAGTAGATCCCCACTAAAGTCTCTGTAGGAGTGCAGGGAACCCCTAGGTAGCTTATTAAACCACTCCTAAGCTTTCCCTAGAAGGTAGCTCCCAACCAGCTTACATGCTAACCTTTCCTCAAAGTCTCTCGAGTTCATCAGACTCATGAACGCCTAAATAAACTCTCGAGGATCCGTCTCACCCCTGTAATTAGGAAGTTCTTTCGGTGGTTTTACATCCAATGGCCATCAAACCCTCGTTATCAACGAACTGAAAAGCGATCACCCATCAGACCAATTAACCTGTCTAGCTCTCTTTTTAACGATTCTCCAGCATCCACCGTTAATCCTTGTTGCCCACAAACTGGATTTAGTCCACGCTCATTTCCTCCAAACTGCATTGGATACACAGACAGAGTTTCCATGTAACCAAACCTCACCCAAGGCTGCATACCCCCTGGATAAATCGGATATTGTATATAAGGGTTGTAAAGCCCTTGACCACCTGCTATATTTCCATATCCTTGAACTCTCAGAGAAGTCATCATCCCATATTCTGCCTCAGCCCCTGGGATAGTGACTGTCGAGGTTATTGGGGCTAATGGGGGCATCGAGTATACCACCCCCTGTGAGTAATCCGGGAAAGAAGGCTGAGGTCGTGCTTGGAATGCTTCTCATGCATATCCTAGGTAGGGGTATGCTATCATAGGCTGGGATACCAGCCCTGAAGTCAAGGCCAATGGTATCGATGACACCACCTCGAAATACTCATAGGCCCCGGGGGAGGGGGGAGTAACTCGATATCCTACCGCCGCCAACGTGTGTGCCATATGTGTCAAATCCTGTTGCGATCATATCTTTCCCATGCTCTGATTCCCTTGGATAGTTCATTCATATGCCTCAATATAGGAATCACCATAAAATTTCGTGAACCGCCCATCTCTGTCATCACGAGAACCAACTGGCATGCTTTGGGCAGGGCCTTTATTCCCAACTCCCTATTCTATGTAATCCTCCAGACGTCTCGATGGCCCGGCCAAATCTGTTCGAGGAGCTTCAACAATTTGCGGATCGAGCCCACTTGAGATCTGTATCCTTTCATGTTCAGCAGTTGAGACATGCATCGTTCTCGACTCAACCGTTGGTGCCCGAACTTCCTTAGGCTCGACACCCTGCAATTCCTGGGGATTAGCCTTATCACTCCTTCTCGATTGCACTTCATCACCGGCTCATGTTCCTTTCAATCTCAATCTCACTTCTTCGAGTAACCATAGACATAAACCAAGGAACTCGAATCTGACTCAATCGGTTCCACCGGGCATACCAATTGATGCGTCTCAAAACAGAATAGACAGCATGCTCGAGCTCCTTGATCATAGCCTGCAAGAAAACCAACCCTGGGGGATCCCATGGGTAATCCTCCGAAACTTAAGTCAACAAAGAGTATTAGTACCGTATAAAAGAGTGAATGAATGAGAAATGAATACTTACCTGGTATTTATACTGTACATTCTTAATAGTATATTTCTCCATGTATACCTCGCTATTATCCCATAAATACGGTATTAATGCTTACCGTTCCAGTCCTACGTAAGCTAATTAAAACAGGCCCAAATTAGGTAATGGGCCTGGTCCTTATCAGGTCCCCACCACATACTTCCACAACAGGTAGCCAAGATATGGTTAGTTTGATGATCGATAAGAGGTTTGTGCCCAATGCTTCCTCTACTCATTTTTAATCTCTCTTTTTGTTTGTTTGTATGATTAGCATATATTTCTCTCTATATTCTAGTTGTCTTGTATTTCATTTGTAGGAATTAATCAACCAAACCAAACCCACCAACCCACACCCCCCCCCAATTTATATATATATACTGCCTCTGTCTCAGAGAAATTGGCACAATTTCTATTTTCATTCGTCCCACAGAAATTGACACAGTTCAATTCTTACCTAAAGTAGCAAAAAATGAGCTTATACATTTACTAAATTATCCCTCAAAAAGTTGATTAAATCTACTAATCTACTCTTCCATTACCAAAATATCATTCCTTTATTTCTCATCAACACTTTCACCTCATCTTGCATAAAATACTGATCCAAAAGCAATTGTATTATTTTCTCTGGGACGGAGGGAGTATATATGTGTGTATTCTAGGTGTCTTGTATTTCATTTGTAGGAATTAATCAACCAAACCAAATCGAACCCACACACTGCTCCCCCCAATATATATAAATGTGTGTAATACCCCGATTTCACCTCTCTGCTTATTGGGGAGGCCGTAATCGAGTGTCTGCCTCACGCTAGGACTCAGGAGTACAAAGAGCAAGATAAATAATTAACATTTATAAATATATTTGTATGAAATATTAGAACAAGGTAAAATATCGATTCTTTAAACTTTTAGAATTTTACTTTTTTTTTCCTGAGTGTTGAGCCTATAATAACTGTAGCTCAATGACATGCCTAGAATCTCTGATTCCATCACTCGAGTCGAACATTCTTCCCAAACATCTGGGGGAAAAAGTTAACTTAAAGGAATGAGCCCATGCTCGGTGAAGTCTCAATGGTTTAGAAATATTTACCAAGTGATATTATATGACCATATAACACAGAGGGAGCGAGATAAATAAACACATATTTCACGTAAAGATAGAGAGAGAAGTATACGTAGCAATCCATCAAGTCTCTATATGAGGCTACAGTTGGATTCCTAATTATACTCCAACTACCTGCAAGCGAGTACTATCTCTAAATATTGAGAAAGAGATCCCAAAGATCATATCGACAACACACGCCCGTCAAGCAAGCAAGAATTGTGTGCGGCACACGGTACATCTCGAGAGTACAACAAGACCTTCTTAGACATCTAACCCGACTATATAGCCCATTGCTGACTCGTCGGTTTCGAAGCTAAGCAGGGTTGGGGGCCACCCTTTCAAGCAAGAAAGAGTACAAGCAAGTAATTGGTCTGGTGCAATCAAGTACACAACCGTCCAATGTCAAGTTCAAGCAAGTATTTGGTCCAGAGTGATCACGTACACAATTGGCCAATATCAAGCTCAAGAAAGGTAGATTTCAATCAAGCGATTGATTCAAGAAATCAAGTATACATCCAACAATTGATCATATCACGTTCAAGCAAGTAATCAAGTAAGCAAAAATATGTAGCACGAAGATCACATAGTCATAGAGTATAGAAGCAATCGCGTGATGATAATTATAATAACTAATAATAAATATCTAAAGCATGATAGTATGATAACGAAATATCTCAATCTTTCATCATGCCTGGTTCATTTAGTTAAATTAAAACAAAAGAAAATAAAGTGTGTTTCCAGTGAGATCACTCACAAGATTCCATATATTCCATCTGTAGATTTATCTACAATACAATAGAAGAATATAAGATAAACAATCCTAATTATGATCGATTTTATAATATTTTTACTTCAATAACTTACTTATAAGACTTCAATGGTTTTGATTAATAAAGTATTCAATTGTTTTAAAGAAGAATTCTTCTAATTTTCCCATTGTTTTCATTCTAACTTTGCACACCTTACAGAACTATATCACAAGAAATTATGGCATTCCCTTTTTATGCGTTTCGTCCCTTTTCAATCTTGCGCTATATAATCCATATCCATTTGTTTGTAATTAAACTACTTCAACCTAGTATTTTAAATTACACATTAACCATGCAAGGGAGAATTCTAATTCTTTCTCCTTTCTTTTCTTTTTTCTTCTTGTTTTGTATTGGCAGAGTCATTGTCAATTCAAGAATCATCATGTTGAAGTAGGAGATAGTTCCTCATATATAGGGTAAGAGTTTGGATCTGACCAGAATATTTCCATATATTTCTTTGAGCAAAGTTCTATCAGCAAGAGAATAGAAGGGTTGCATGGCTACAAGACTCATTCATATCTTAACAAAAATTTTTCCATTCTCACTACTACAATGTGAACACAAGGCCTTGTTATTCTTTTTCCAGAATTCTATAATGCAAAGTCAGCAAAGAATTGTAGCAGTACTATGACGAAAAGTAGTACAAGAAGTAAAAAAAATGAACTGAAACCATATATGTCTAGGTATCTGGTAATATGCTTAAAACCAAAAGGTGCTGATAGGTTAAAAGAGAAAATAACAATCTAAACTGTATGTAACTTAGAGTCTAGACTTGTAAAAGAGATAGGTAAAAGCAAGAGTGATGACATCAGTTCCCCGGTGACAACTTGAGTTGTAAGTTCATATTTTATGTTCTCATTGACCATCAAATACCGGGAGAAAAAAGATACCAGTAAACCTCATCTATGGCATACTGCATTCGCAAACCGGATTAATAGCATACACCCTACATACCAAACTCGAGCTAAATGCAAGAACTTGATACAAGATTTCTGTATTTCTTTGTTTCATAAGAACTGGTTACTGCAATTGATACTTGACCTACAAACTTGATAAACAAAACTACAATATCTTTCAAGTAGCCCAAGCCTTAGAAATAACCCCAAACCCACCAATGGAAAGAAAGAAAGAAAAAAGGGGGAGAACACTCAAGTTCTGAAGCACAGCCAAAGCCCTTTTCTTTCCACAAACAATTTCGCACATGTAACCCAGCAAAGCAAAGAAAAACTTTGTAGTATCACAACAACTTCATCACGGTGATCTCGCCACATTAAGAGTTTTCTTCTTTTTTTAAAAAAAATCTGCTTTGTTCTTTGACATGAATGACTTGAGCTCAAAGAGCAGTAGACAAGGAGAACCAGTTCAAAAAAATGAAACTACGCAATCCCAGTCCGCAAAACATGTAAAGATACAAACTACTGATACGGAAAGGCTAGCCATGACTTACGGTTCTTCACTAGTAGAATAGAGCAAGGAACCAGCAACTATTAGTGAGTCTGAGGTAACAGAGCGCCAAGTACCTAGCCTCGACTACTGTTTCTAGAGTTCAAAGATCCTAAAGCTTAATTAACAACCTAAATGACTGGAATGCTTATGGTCAGTGACCCAACGATGAACACGAATTTATTCAAATTAGCATATTAACAAAATCTGAAGCTCTTGAGTACCTCTCCACATTTTGCAGAAAGGAAAATTTAGAGATGAATGTCATAACCAACCTAGGTAAGAACTGAACTTTAGTAGCAGAAGAACAAACAAGCTAACTGAGGAACTCAAACGAGAAACACACAAACTACCATAAATATATGAAATCATCAAAGCTAAGCATATGACTACAATAATCTGAGCCACGTGAACACACAGAAATGTTACCCACGACAAGATTCATTATTTCAGTTCCTCTCAGCCTAGACTAAAAATCCTACAACCAGTCCGAATAACTGCCAAAGAACTAAACAGGAAACTTACCAAGCAATTCCAATACCTCTAATCTTTCCCTCGAAAAGCAATTCCAACGCGCCAATCCCTTCTATGAATATGAGTTTTCCGACCTTGAATAGTTTTGGAATTCTAAGAAAGCAGAGCAACCTCTCAATCAATCAAGAACTGAGGCTGCCCATCAGTGGAATTTCTACCCCTATTTATACTCGGAACTGAGGTCGATTATCGCTTGATTTCACCCCAATCTTTTGGTGAATTCGATTTAATTGCTCTCAAATCCGCCACCCTTTCAAAGGGCGTTCTTACAGCTGTCTTTCCTTTACTGTTAGCCCTCCCTTCATCGACAACTCACCTCTTTGCTTCATCACCTCCATACCGCCTACGAATTTTTAGAATTTCTACCATCTTCCACGACCTTCTCTCTGATTCTTCTTCCTTCCTTACCGTTTCTACTCTAATTTCTTTTCCTTCTTTTTCTGCATTTTAAATTTCCTGAGTTTCAGGGTCTTCAGTTCCTTTTTTTTCTCTTGGGCTCAGTTGTTTATAAAGCCCAGTTGGGTTTTAAATTATCAGGGTTGAATGGCCCTTTACTACTACTTTGTTTTTTTTGTTCTTTTTTCCTTAATTAATTATTATTCTCTTTAGTGATATTTTTGCTCTTTTAATTAATTTCTATTATTTCAAAATATTTAAAATAAATTTAATAACTTAAATATAATTTTTAAAATTACATTATTATCACATTATTAAATATTACAATATCACATTTTTATTATTATTCGATATTCTATTATACATTATTAATTGCATCTTAATTTTTTGATACAATACATAATGTCCTACAGTACTTGCTTCTAACTCAGGGTCTCACAGTGTGTATGTGTGTGTTTAGTCTTATATTCATGAATCTTTAGGAAAACCTCTCTTTCCTAGTGGACGATCCCTACTACCACACTATCTACTTAATTTTAGTATAGGGAATTGAAGGTGTTATAAATTGTATATTTGAGATGTACGACGACGGTCTCTCACTAGCCTAATATTGGAAAATCCAAAGATATTGTTAGACTAAATATGATAAACATAGAGAAATAAATGAGTAATAAATGTAGAGAACGTGGTTTTTACCCTAAAGTCTGTCTCCTTATCCATGGGGGTAAATTAGTGCTTTTATAGGGAGGTAGAGAGATAAAGAAAAAGTCATCCCATTAAAACTTAGTCAAAATGTCTTGCACGGAACATGCCAACAAATATGGCATGTGACCAGGATTGAGCAATCATAACTGAAAACAAACAAGTTAACTAAAATCTTACGGAATAGGAAATTAGGGTGGATAACCACACAAGATGATTATAACCCCCTATTTGATATAACATCTAATTTTCTAGCTAACCAACAAAAAAGCATAGGGAAAATAAGTATCAGTTGTGTTAAAAATATAGAGTATTCATGTCTCACCAGGCGTACTTGTTAAGTGTCTAGCATAATTTTGTTTTTCTTTTGTTTCTCATTTTGTGTTTGTTTTCATTTAGTAAAACGTATTGCTCAATTTCATGGTATATGATACGTACACATTCCACGAACCAATAGCTCTTGCAATGCGGCTTCAAAATCTTAGAGCAAGTCTAATAAGTTCTCTAACAAAATTTTCAAAATGGAGATACAAAAATCATATTCTCTATTTTTTTTACTCCAACTCCAATGAGCTCCCTATTTTACAGACCTTGACATTTATAACACAATAATGATTTTTTTAATTTTAATAAAATCTTTAATTTTAATAAAAATAATTACTTGAAGAAAAGTTAGAAAAATGGTTAGTTTTATTACTTTATTTTATAAGAGTATTAAATATCTTATAACTATTTATTTATTTTGATAAATTTTAAAATAAAGACTATTAAATTTCTAAAACCCATCGGATAATGCAAACTTTTTAGTACGATATAGCAAAATAAGGAAAAAATTTGGATAAAAAAATTAACAAGTCGAATTTAAAAACATATCTCTTTTCATATTTCACTATTTCTCATCGAATGAATAAATAAGGGAATAACTAATTTCTTGATATCATGTTCGTGTCGTGATTAATGTTAATTTTTATTTAATAATCATAAGTATAAAATATCATAATTTTTTAAAAATTGATCTCTAAAATGAATAGCGGAAAAAATAACTGGATGCTTCAATGGTTCAACAAGAATTAAATGTTGCAATGATTTAGACTTAGATATTTTTAGTATTAATGGAAATTTAGGTTTGAAGTTTAGGTGTTAAATTAATGATTGAGTGGGTTTCCTGACATACGGTATGTCCATAAGCTTATGGACAGGGAGGGACCTGTTTGCAAATAATGGAAATTGTATGAAAAAATGGATCCGGATCATTATCTCAGAAAACGGATCATAGAAACACAGGCCTCAAAAAATTCACCAACCATTTCTTCCTTCATCTCCTATTCTGAACCGTACTTCTTCTTCTCTGATTTCACTGCTTCTTCAATATCCTCCGATGACATCCAACGCATTTTCAAAGAAATTAAGGAAGAAAATCTTGAATTAGGAGCAGATCTATGGCTAGATGAGATTGAAGTCGATCAAATTTCAACCGCTTTAATTGTAAAAACTAATGCAATTGAATCGGAACCTGCTAAATAAAACGCGATCGTAACCACCGAGATTCAACTCCAAACAAATGAAATTTAGTTGCAATAAGGTGAAATATTACCGAATTCCATTGAAGGTATGATTTTCTCTCATCGGATTGAATTATATTGTTGAATTGCAATCAATATGAATATAAATATTTTTGTAAAACTTCTGGACACTGAAATTTGACTGTTGTGAACATGTATGAATATGTGGAAATATTAGTACCATAAACTATATGCGTGTGAAAATTTTCATATAGTTATTCATTATTAACTTAAATCATGTATAGCTTACAATAAAACATGCATTAGATTGAAATGAACAAAAACGCAGAGAATGCATTTGTTAATTTTGACTTTTGACAAACTTGTGCATTGTTTAGCTTATAACATGTACAACATACACTAAACTTTTCATATGTTACACTACAAATAATATTTATTATAGTGATCAGAACAGAGCTTTTCTAATTTTCTAATTCTAAGTAAGTTCTTGTAGACTTTGCATAAATCACATTAGAACATGAATATCTTACATTATAAACTGTATTCATTATTTGATTCATGTGCAAATTTTCCAAATATAAATGAAATATATGTCAGTGAAAATCTTACCGGAGTAATAGCAAACAATATGGAAGCTATACATGTTCTGCATAAGAAGCATGCAAATGCTATTGATTTCAACTACAGGAAAGACTTTCAACGCCTAAACAGCAAAATGAAAATTTGCGAAAAGTTCTACAAGTACTCTTTTGGAAGACAACCGAAGAAATTAAAACCCAGCATTATCAACCTTGTTCCTTGTGTGGATAATGAAAGCCATTCTGCAAAAACAAAAAGGATCTGATTACAAAAACAAGATGCCTAGCTGAAATTAGAGTAAAGCTTGAGCAAGATTATTACATCGTGGCTCACCACATCACGATACACATCCATGAGTTAACAAGACCAGTCTGGCAGTATCTCAGTAGGAGTGAACGGAGGATTACAAAAGACAAAGGAAAAACCATTACATCAATGGAACAAGCAGGTTTAAAACCTACGATAGGATATAAATACAAGACTTTTGAAGCTGGTGGAGAAGAAAATATAGGACATACGATGATAGACCACCTCAAGTTTGTGAGCCGGCTTCGAATGAAGGAAACCAAAAGTGGAGATACTCAGAAAGTTATTGTACACTCTTGGAAATAAATGACAAGGACAAAAATTTCTTCTTCAAAGTCAAGTTCGACGAGGAGAATAGACTATTAGCAGTATTTTGGAGAGATTCAATGATGCTAGAGGACTACAAACTTCATGGGGATGTCACCATATTTGACACTGCATACAGAACAAACAAGTATAACTTAATTTGTGCTCCAATAGTTGGAATTAACAATCACTGGAACATAACAATGTTTGCTTATAATTTTATTGCAATTGAGTTGGCTAATACTTTTGTGTGGCTCCTCAAAACTTTCAAGAAATCAATGGAAGGGAAGGAACTTGTCACAATATTCACAGATCAAGATCCTGGGCAAAGCAATAAATAAGGTATGTGATGAAAATTTGTTACTTACAAATTTGAACACCAAATATGGTATGTTAGAAAATGCATCTATTACCTTACAGTATTGATAATGTGTATTCATGTTGGGCCCCAAATGCCTAGCATAGCCGGCCCAAGTTACACTATTTTATATATTGTAATAACCTTTAGGTAATAACCTTTGGGCCGACCCAGGGAAGAGTCTAGTACTTGCAGCACAAGTACACAAAAGAGTTACCCTATCAGCCTTCCTATATAAATAATAGAGGTAACACTGTATAAAGGACTATTCACTTCTTTTTTGAAAAGACATATTTTTTCTAACTTGAGCGTCGGAAAATCTTCCCCCCCCCCCCTCGAAATACTCCGTGGGCTTTGTTTTGCAGATATCGGTTAGACTAACAGTGGCTACGGTGACTACGGTTCAGTGGCGCATCAAGTTGGCATGCCCAAAGGGACCCAAAGTCAGATCTATGCAATCAACGGATCATGTTCATTTCTACAACAAGCACATTGTGTAGAAGCAAACGAATTAGGAGTAAAGCCTCAGACGCAGACAAAGAAGTTCAATCTCCTTATGGTAGAAGAAAGGGGGAAAAGTAAATAAAATGCACTCTGACTCCCCAGCACCTTTAACTGGCGGGAACAGACCCCCGTTGCCAGCTGCAGAACAGATCCCAGCAACAACAAATCCTGAGGGGTCAAGAATTGAAGTGACCCTGCCCTCTAGGAAAATGGAGGTTAGCGCTGAGCCTTGGGCAAGGAGATTCGGCATCCCTACCTCACAAGGCCAAGCATATCAGCAACAAAGAGACGAGCCACAACTCACAGAGGCTTTGGCAGATTCACAAGTGAAAGCGGCCATACATACCGCTTGAAACACTCAAGGCACAAATAGTGTGCTGCCCTTTTCTCAGCAAGATCTTGCACAACTGGCTCAAACCCTTTGATCTGCTGGTTGCCAGGTTGAACCCCCAATGCTCTATCAGAGGATGATCCAGCAGGAAGTAGCACTTTTGCCTTCCCCATCGATGCCCCTAACGGTACAGCCGAGTTTCCAGCTCCAGACCACCCCAAGGGCACCTTACCCAACGAATATAGAAATGGGTGTCCTGGATCGACCTCAACCAACGTTCCTCGGGTTGGCTCAGACGTTGACATATTTGACATCTATCTTAAACCCTCATAGGCTAAATCAGACGATCCCTCGACCCATATCCTGACCAGCGGGATGCTACCAAGGATACAAAAATCAAATGCATACATGGCCTCAACCTGAGATCCCCCAATACGACCCTTACGACCAAGGGCAGCAACGACATGGCCAGGATACTTAGATTCAAACCTCCAATACCATATCTCCAGTGTAGTTGCCTCCCTCTTTTCAAGCCATTATAGAGATTTATGAATGGACGAGAGTCCTGTGATGCTCTGACAATGGAGTTGGATAGGCTGATTGGTCTCTCGGGCCAGGTCACATCCTTTCTCTTTAATTCAATGATCATGGCGACCCGATGGCTTAATGATGTCAAACCACCTGAGGGGCTCCCCGCAGATGGTGAGAACACGGACCCCCATGAATTCATACAAACCTTCCTCAATCTGATGAACTCGAGGGACTTCGACGAACAATTCAAGTGCAAGCTGGTAGGGAGCTATCTTCGAGGAAGAGCTCAGGAGTGGTTCAAGAAATTAGGCAAGGGGTCGCTGCATTCCTACAAAGATTTTGGAAGAGCCCTACTAAGCCAGTTATTTCAAAAGAAAAGGTTTACCAAAACCCTGATTGAGCTCTACCAAAGCAAGCAGCGGTCGGGTGAGTCAACGGAGGCATTCTACCATAGATATGTAGATAAGAGCCTTGATGTTATCAATCGCACCGAGGAAGGGGTAGTCTTGGGCTAAATGAATGGAATGTCTAACCTCGACCTACACAAAAAATTGGTCTCGAAAACACCAGAAACCCTACAACAGCTGCGAGAAATTGTGGAGTAGTATTCGAAAATTGAGGAGGTAACAAAGCGGAAAAGAGAAGGGGATAGGTGGGCGGAGAAAAATTCTAAAAACTTGGAGCCAAAATCAAAGAGATCAGAGGCTTCAAACCGAGGTTTTGAATGATACATCCCCCTATCTAAGTCACAAACTTAAATGAGGTTATTCCGTCTCCCTGCAAAGATTTCCCAGGGAAAAGGAATTCACCAAAGTTCTGCAACTACCAGAAGGAGCGAGATCATGATACAAATGATTGGATCCATCTAAAATGAGAAATTGATAGGTGTGTGAGAGTGGGCTTACTCCCAAACTGTGTTGGGGTCCAAAGGGAGAGGGTTTCTCAAAAAGAAAAGGTGGTCATTGCAGATGGAACCCCTACAAAAAGGGACCCGATTGAGGCGGCCATGAACAGCTAGGAAATGGGGAATCGGAAAAGAATCAGCCAAGAGATAATGACATACCTGACCAGGAGGCCCAACCAGACAGAAATCTGGGTAACGGGGCTAATAGGGTAATCAATTTTATTGATGGGGTGATGAGCGACCAGTCCTCGAATACCATTGTCAAAGCTCAATCGCATTATATACCCCTGGATAACCCGACCAGAAAATATTCAAACCATAGGAAACCACAACTTTCTCGGAAGCATACCCAGTACCCAGCGTACCCCCCATATGGACCCAATGGTAATACATACCACGATTGGATATTGTTATATTAAAAGGGTGTTCGTAGATTATGGCAGTAGAGTATTAAATAACTTATAAGCGTTACTTTTTACTTTAAAAAATGGGTATCGTGAAAATTTTGTAATTTTAGAAATTTTATTGCTTACACACCTAAAATTGAATAGGGAATGTTAGATTATGCACATGTTAGTTTGCAGTATGTATAACATATGTTATATGACAAATTAGTTACTAGTAAATTCATGTATTATTCAACTTTCATTTCTGGGTACAGCTTTCAGGTCTTCAAAAACACAAAACACACGTTGTGATTATGGCACATAAAACAGAATGCAAGACAAAATTATGGAAAATTGAAGAAATATGAATCATTAAAAAATGCTTGAGACTATTGTATGAAAAGATGTGCTGATCTAGCTGAATTTGAAGAGAAATAAAACTCAATGATTGCCAACTACAAGCTGGAAAATAGCACATGGTTTCAATGGTTATACGGTATTCGTGAGAATGGAGCACAACAATCAGCAAAGATATTTTCTCTGCATACATTCTATCATCACAAAGGAGAAAAAGCAGTGCAAACAATATAACTAGACTCACTCACTTCTTTAGGCTCTTCAACCAAACAATCAAAAAGTGGAGAGATGAAATAGACAAGGAAAATACACGTGCAAAATTAAAGCCAAATTTTGAAGAAAAAAATAGATATGCTTCAATTCAGATTATTTAATACCAATATGTATTAATTTGCCTAGAACTCGGAACTGTTCACTTACAATGTGCATTTGTTTCTCAACTATTGGGCATGTACAAGTTTGATTAAACATGTTGCAAATGTTTATGCACTTGCATTGTACAAAGGATTCAAAAAGGAATTATTTCTAGCAATGGCCACTAAAGTCAAGGAAATATTCTCAGAACCACCATCAAGAAAATATGAAGTCAGCCTAGAACATGATGAATCTAAATATGAGACAGTCAAGTAAAAAAATGAAGACGGGCAAGTTGAAATACAATGAAAATGCAAAAGCTTTGAAGTGTCAGGAATGTTGTGCTTTCACATTCTTAGAGTATCGCACCTCAACTATATCACTGAAATCCCAGAGAAGTACATCCTCAAAATATGGACAAAAAAGAAATATAGGACAAGGTTCTTGGCCAAGGAAAACAACAATCAGAAAACATCAATGGTGTAGTTTCATGGAGGAATCATATGTCCATCAAATGTTAAAGTTTAGTTCTGAAAAGCAAAGGAAACTCAGAAGCTAGAAGAACCCTTGAAGAGATGTTCGACACGTGTTCAACGAGAATAGAAGAATTGTTGGCTTCAAACACCAATTTCATTGAACAATCAGCCACAAGTCACCAATCTAACTCCACCATAACAAGTGAACCTAAGGTACTTGATTCAGCCCAAGTGAAGACAAAAGGAAGAGTAAAAGGGCTGAAGTCAGGCTTGGAAAAAAACAAGGAAGAATACTAGTAAATTTGTTACAAAAACACCATATGTAAAGACACCATAAAAGTAGATTATTTAGGATACATGTTGCATTTATTTACCTAGATATTGTATTTGTTTTTCATTAACTTAAGATATTGTATTACGCTGAATAACATATTGTATTTGTTGGCGTGCAACTATCACTTGTTAACTTATAACTTACATTTCTTTTACTTACCCAAAAACTAACATTCGTTAAGCGACTTGCATTTTGTTATACATAATTTTAGTGATATGAAATCATTAAATACGGGTAGAATTACTTGGCTTACAACTATAATTTATTAACCCATCAATTGCATTTGTTTTCTTATAAGCTCAACTAATCATGACAATTAAACGCGTGGAATAACCAAAATGTAACTTGGTATTAATAAGCATACAAATAGTACTTCTTAACATTCATCGTGAATTTGTTTCATACAACCTTCAGCCACAAAAATCCTAAAACATCGTCTCAAAGTCGCTTAACCAATCAACCATAAACTAACCAGTCTCAAAATAAGCTGATTACAAATCATCCAAAAATAATTAAAAGACATCAACTTCAAAGCTACACATAATCAAGTCCTTCGATACCAAGAGAGAATGAAGGAATCGAGGAACAGGTTCTCATCATAAATTCTCCAACCATCCTGTCAATTAACTCATGTGTCATCGATAAATTCCTGTGTAGTCATGACATGCTCAGGTTCTTCATTTGCGCTTTCTTGTTGTGGCTTTGGTTGTGGCTATGGTTATGATTGTGGTTGCACAATATGGCTAGCATTTGCTTTCTTAAGATTATTCACCAAAACTTGAGTAATAACCTCTTTGTCTCGTTAACGAGACAGGCCCTATGCACAGACTGAGAGAAAAGCGCAAAGATCAGACCAAAACACAATAAGAAACTATTAAAAAAACAACATGAACTACAAACTGCATAGGTTAACTAAAACCGGCATTAGTTTTAAAACAACATGCACTAGTTTTAAATAAGAATCAGAAGGAAAAAATACTTAGATTACTGGAAGCTTTATCAATAGCCTCATTGGACATCAAACCACTTGGAATGCTATACAAAATTATTTTGGGCTCCTGAGTAATGCTATCTAATGCAACAGTCAGAGTATGAAGCCCCTCAGAACCAACAATCTCATTACAAATTCTCTCATATTCCTAGCTGCTACTTTTCTCTTTCAACCTGTCATCCTTGCTCAAAGGATGCCAACCCTCAACCATAACTCCCTATCATACCCCAACTTCTCAAGAAAATGAACCCTCTTAAACAAAGATTTGTTCGACAAATGAATGTATCGTGGCAATCTAATATGGTCAGGCTGACCTCTAAATGGAAACCTATAAATGGATGCCATTAACAATACAAACACATAGCCACTAACAGAAGACACATTTTTACTACCAACGTCCTCACATAGACGATCCAGTAATAAACCACACCAATCAAGATGCTTAATAGTTCCAACATTCCCTAAAGCACCCATAATCTTCATGTCTGCCATATTTCTCGTAGTCGGGGCCTAGAAAGTACACATCACATACAAAAAAAAAAGTACCTCTTAAACCGATTACCACCATTAGTCAGTTTTATCATATCATTAAATATATTCATATAAGTGATATTGCCATATTTATCAGCACCTAACTCAGCCCTCCATCTATCCCTAATATCAACATCCTTAGACACACCTCTTCCATAGTTCTTAACCAAACCCACATGACATTTCAGAATCATAGAAATGTAAAAAAAATATCATACACATCATCAGGGGTAATAATTTACTTGCAGCCGGTTACTTCTTGAACATAACCCATATGATCAAACCTCTCAACCACCCATGGGATGATACCGACAGGGAGAGATGAAATCTCAAACTGAAAAAATATACCAAAACCTATTCCATTGATATCTTCTTTCTACTCAAGAGTGAGGGAACCAATTATGGACTTCAGCTTTGAAGGACAGTAGGCACTAGAGTTTTTTTTGCAAATATAAAAAACAAAATTGAATATAAAAATATTAAGCATATACAGCTTCAAAAGTTACTAATAAATTAAGGATACTAATATACTAAAATATGCAAAACTTAAGTTTAAATCCAATAAACAATAATCAAATTTTAAGCAATAACCAGTCAAAGTATCTAATACAACATGAATATTAACATATGCAACATTTAAGCAAATAGTACAGTTTCTAAGATAACACTGAAGACAAACTATTTTTTAAAGAAAATTGACAGATAGATAGGCATAAGTAACAAATAAAATTAACATTTGTAACATGTAAACAAATAAATACAATTTCTTATCAACATGTAATAAAATAAAACAAAACCGAAGATATACAAATTATAAACAACAAATAAAATATGAATATTAACATATGCAACATTTTATGAAACAAATACAGGTTGTAATATAATCAAATAATACAGAGAATAGAAAAGGAAAAAAACTTATGTGCTACCCTCCTCATCAACACGTTAAACAACTTGCTTCTTCAGACGATTACGCTGATGTTTGGAAGGTCTTCCATCAGCAACAACACCTTCGTCAACCAACACCATTATCCCAGAAGCTGATGCTCCACCAACCACATTATCCGTTTTCCTCTTCACACCAGATTTTTAACCAACTTCAACATCTGGTTTCTTCAACTTAGCCTTCAGTTTGTCACTAAACTTACCACCATCTTGCTTCTTTTTCTTCTCAATTACTTCTATTGCCTTCTTTTTCAACTGACCAGCTGCCAACTTCCCAACTACTTTCTTCCCCTTCTTGTTCGACTTACCAGCGGAGGACTTCTGCTTCCGACTTACAGACACTCCCTTCTTTTTCTTAGAAACTGGGACATTTTCTTCTTATATCCTTCAAAAGAAATGACCGCAGCAAGAACAGCTTCCTCCCTGATAGCTTCACTCTCATTCCTATTTAACACATTCAAATCACCAACACAATTCTCAAAAAATGCATCAACTTCAGCATCATTTTCTTTTGAAAAATCTTTTCCCACACACCCCAACACCCTCAACGCCACTAGAACCACCTTCAACACCAGTTGATCCTACACCAACCCCTTAGGAGTAGCAGCAACAGAAACATATAGAGTAGCAACACCACCATTTCTGGAAAACCTAAGTACCAAGGAGCAAACTACACAACAAAAACGCAAACTATATAAACACATTACAAAAAAATAACAGGCATAATCACATAAATAAAATACAATATATATATATATATATATATATATAAATAAAACAACCTCCAGAAGCGTAAGACTGTTGAATCTTCTTCAACTCATTCTGAAGGGAAGGTTCGTCCTTCTTTTTAGATTTCCTCACAAGCAGAAAAACATCTAAACACCATAACACATTTAAGATATATAATAACTCAAAAATAAATAAGTAAAAATATGTAATACAGAAAAATTACAATCATCTTCAACACTCTCAGGTTCAACATTTTCAAATATACCTTCAACTCCTTGTGGAAAATATAAAAAAAATCATATACTACACAGTCAGGACAATATAATGCATGCTATAACAATCAGTGGCTACCATATATCTCGTAAATTATAAAATATAGAAAACGTTATAAAATAACAGTCAATAAGTAATATAATTTGTGACACATACACAGTGTAAGTAAGTAATGTATGCAGTATATTAACATATGCAACTTCTAATGAAATAAATACATGCTATCAAAGTATAAGAATAAAAGTACGAATAAAAATTTCATAGTTTTAAAAACATATGCACAACATAAATAAACTAATGCACGTTATAACAACCAGTAGCTATCATACAGTAAAAATAAAAAAATAGAGTAACTAACTAATATATATGTTATACTAACACATGCAACTTCTAAAACAAACAAATGCATGTTATAAAAGCAGAGTCAAAACATGAAGATATGACTTACAAATAAAAAAGGAAGTAAGCATACTCTAAAAAAAGTCAACAACAAGAAGAATTAAAACACACACATACACACAACAAGAAATAAAATGCGCGAAACTCCAAATATTCAAAAATAAAACTAAAAAATGAACCAAGAGAAGGAGAAGGCTGAATCAACTTCTATGAATTGAGAGAAACCTCCATATTTCCCTTGGTCATGTCACCACCTGCTTTAGGAGGAAGACCTCCGGCTTTTCCATTAGCCCTACCCATACACTACAGTAAATAAGTAACAAATGCATTAAATTGGAACGGCGAACGATTATTAAACAATAGAATACGAACGGTGATAAATTATTAAAATCTAGAATCGTCAAAATGCAAAAGAAACAAAAAACTTACCGATTTTGCTCGAAACCTACTGACAAAGACTTGCTCTTAGATAGCCTTCATAGGTTCAGAAGGAAACCCATAGAAACTATTGTACACACACACACAAACCCAAACAAACACCTTCCATAATGGCTAACAAAAAACTAAACCTTGAGAGAGCTCATGACATCAAACTTTAAGAAACAACCTCTATGCATCATCTTTCCTCCCTTACCAGCAAATTTTACTTTTGAACTGAGGTCGAGATTAATCCATTGTACTCTCACCTTCCACAAGATGAATGGAGAGGAACAAATAAGCACCTCTCAAAGTTACAGTAGGTTCGCCTGAGAATGAATACCTGGAGTCTTAGAGGAGGATTTCTATTTGAGGGTTTTTCCACTCTCCTTGAGGGATGCGGGCGAATATTTTTTGTATTACCTCCATCCCGGTTGCATCACCATGTGGCTTGATTTGAATTAAAATTTCCTTGAGAAGTTTTTCCCTGCTTCAAAGTCCATTAGGCTCAAGAAAGAGATAAGAAACATTTTCCAATGGTATGATGAGACTCTTTATGAATATTGTGAGATATTCAATAGTTTTTGTCAAGTTGCACCTCCCATCCTTATACCGAGAGTGACCTAGTTTACAAATTCTATGATTGTCTCACTGATGAAGACACGTGGATGGTCAATGCCGCTTGTAGTGGGTCAATTTTGAACAAGAGTCCAAATGATGTGATAGCCTTATTTGAGGAAATGTTAAATGGCACTTGCTAATTCAATGCTAGGTCAAGGACCAAGGGGCGAGACAACTCAAGCTTTAGCTTCCTTAAGCTTGAAGACCAAGTGCAAGCTTTAGCCTCAATGATGAAGGACTTGACTAGGGGAAGGATACAACAAGTGAAGACATGCATAATTCGTTCTTCGGACGACCCTATCAATGCTTTCCCTTACTTAAAAGAGGGTTGTAAAGAAGGGGTGAAGGTCATAGGTTTCCAAGGTAGCTAAGGATATCAAAGCGGGCATGACTTCCAAGGTGGTCAAGGCTTCAACAAGAAGTAAACCCGTATTTGAAGGATTACAATTCGGGTTGGAGAGATAACCCAAATTTATGTTGAAGATATGATAAAAGTGGCCAACCACAAACCCAAGGTGTTCAACACCACTAAGGCGGTCAACATTACAATTGGCCACCCCAACAAAACTATCCGGGGAATGAAGGCATGTGAAACACTCAAGGTAGATGTTATAGCACAGAGGTTGGTCAATTTTGTTTACCTTTTGTAAACACTTATTCAGTTAAAAATGGTTTGGGGGATCCAATGAAACAGCCTTACCTCATGGATCATGAGGTCTTAAAAAGAAATTAAAAATAAAAAGGTAGAGGTTGTAGCATAGAGGAGCTCATGCAAGCAATGACAAGCTTAGTCAAGAATACCGAGCTAATCCAAGTTTTCTCACATATAAAGAGTTTGGAGACCCAAGTGAGTCAACTTCTTCAACATTTGTGGACCAGTTGAAGGCCCGAGAGTCGGGGAAAACTCCCATCTCAATCGGAGTTGAATGTGAGTAAAAATGCTAGTGTCATCTCCTTAATAAGTGAAAAGAATGTGCGGGGGCAGGAAATGAAGTTTTTTGAAGAGAGAGAGAGAGAGAGAAGATGGTCAATCGTGGGGTGAGAAATGGAAGATGAAGTAACCATCCAAGAGCTTGAGTCTACATCAGACCTACCACCCCCCTAATTTATTGCAAGAAAAAATTGAGAAGATTGTCCCGGAACCAACTTATCCTTCAGCATTGAAGGAAAAGCGAAGCCCATACAACAACAAAGACATCTTCGAGGTCTTCCAAAAATATGAGGTTCATTAATATTTTTTATGCTCTTGCTCAAATGCCCAAATGTACCAAATTTCTTAAAGTATTATGTAATCTTAGGAGAAATCAATAATAAAGAAATGTTGAGAAAATGAAGGTTAGTGGACAAGTGTCGCATCTTTTTCAAAAGAAACTTCCCCAAAAATGTAATGATCTAGGCATGTTCATAATCCCTTATGTTATAGGTGGTACTAATTTTGACAATGCCATGACATGCTTAAGAGCTTCAATAAATGTTATCTCATATTCCATATAAAATTCTATAAATCTTGGATCTTTACACAAAATTGAGGTAGTAATACAGCTAGACTACCATTTTCATCTTATCCTAAGGGTGTAGTGAAGGATGTGTTGGTTAAGGTGAGTAGATTGGTTTTCTCAACGGATTTTTATGCATTGAAAATACATTACTTTAGTATTGAGAATACTGATGACTTAATTGATCAATGCAACTTTTTTTTTATAATATTACCTCCTTGAGTGACGATGAAATGACTAGTAAACACGGTATGTTAGTGTCATTGATTTTTTTTTAAAAAATCATTTTTTAGGTGTGGTTTAGAAATTTTTTTGATTAGTTTGTTCTACTAGTTTATGTTCTTCTCTTAGTATCGAAGTAGATTTTTCCAAAAGCATGCCTGGGATTATTATTTTTTTAGAATTCTCCTGATTCTTAGTTTGGTTTTCATTATTCATACCTCATATGATGGTGGATGGAGTGGAGAAGAGGTAGGTAGCTTAGTCTAGTATTGTGAATATATAATATGATACCGTTGTTTGCTAATTAGTGGTCTAAGTCTAGATAGTGTTGAACCCTTGAAATTTGAAAGGTAACAATGATTAATATTGATAGATTAGACGAATAAATCTTATATTAGTTACCAGAAAATATAAAAAGCTATGTTGCAATAGCGTAACTAATCTAAACTTAAATAACCACCTTAAACCATTAATATGAAAATAGTCAACATTGAGAAAGACATGATGACATGCAAAGAAACAAAAAAAAAGTTTGACATAACTTTTGAGACTAGTTTAAAAATGATTTAACCATAACATATTTATTAGTTAAGTATTTAAATGTACAATTTATCCGCAAACAGAAAAGAAATAGATGCAAAGGTTTACCACTATGAAAGGATCCAAATTTAATAAAATGTTAAAACAATTCATGATACTTCCCATTTTAATCTTTTAGTTTTGCAACCTAAAGTTTTGAATGTGTTTTTCATGTATCATATAATCAACCTTGGGTGTATTTGGTAAACAACCTAATTTGAAATTATCATAATTAATCAAGCTAGTTGCAAGAGTCACATTATTCTTTCACTGAAATCAATCAATTTTTCTATAGCTATATATTCCATATAGTGAACAGGCGGGGGGGGGGGGGGGGGGGGGGGGGGGGGGGGGGGGGGGGGGGGGGGGGGGGGGG
>JAULKM010101342.1:0-10199 GCA_032355605.1 Rubia tinctorum | reverse complement strand
TTTCCCCATTATCCATTGCTCCAAAATACATGATTTTTGTTATTCAAATATTTATATTCTTATTTATATTAGGTCAACAAATGTAGATCGTTGATTAATTTAAATCAACCTAGTTATAGTTAAAGTCAACAAAGGAAGTGAACGATTTTATAAGTTAAGAAAAAAAATTTAGCTTAAAGCAGTTGGGTGCAGTTGCGCCAATCTCATGATATTTTTGGCAAAAAAAATTAAAATTAGCCAATTTTTTTTGATATTTTGGCGGGAATATTGAATTTTTAAAATATTTAACATTGGTTTTGGCACTTGTTTTTTAGAAAATCAGTGCTAAATAATTTTAAAACTTCATGACTAACCGTTAATTAGTTAAAGTCAAACATTTTTATTTGTATTTATATATACTAAATTAATTAATGGTTGGACGTTAGTTAACGTAAAACATTTTTATTTTTATTTATATATAATAAGTCAGGGTTGATAATTGATTAATTTAAATCAACTTAACTATTAGTTAAAGTCAACAAAAGAAGTAAACGATTTTGAAAGTTAAGAATAATATATAATTTAGTTTAGAGCGGTTGTGCCCATCCATGACATTTTTGACAAAATTTTTAAAAAGAATTAGCAATTTTTTTGAATTTTTTGGCGGGAATATTGAATTTTAAAATTTTTAGCCCTGATTTTTGTTAATTAGTACCATTTTTTTGAAAACTGGTGCTAAATTTTGGCAAATATTTTCAAAATTTTTGGCGGAAAGATTGAATTTAAAAACTTTTAACACCGGTTTTTTTATAGCTAGTACTGGTTAAATTTTGGTGAATTCTGTGGAATTTTGGGCTGGAATATTGAATTTTGAAAATTTTAACACCGTTTTTTTTAAACTGCTGCTAAATTAGCACCGATTTTTTAAAAAATTACCAATGATTTTTAAAAAATTGGTGCTAATTTATTTGGGACATCGATTTTCAAAAATCGGTGTTAAAAAAACGGTGTTAGAGGGGTATCTTTGTGGTACTGGAAGAGTGTCGGAGGAAGTTTGAAGAATGCAAAATACCCCCTGCCTTTCAGGTATGTTTTAATGACACGATTGCACTTTCCATTGATTCCAATCCACTAACGGTGCTAACAAATCACATTATCTATGCTTCTATCAGAAAATTAGGATGACTGCAAACGCCCAATCACTACCAAAAAAAAAACTTAAACCCACCATACTGTTAGAAGAGGAAATCGGGCGACAAAAGAAAAGCTAATAGACGAATGGATAGAGGAGGAGAGACAAAAACTGTGGAGCGCGAGGTATACTAGAGAAGAGGCTGAACAAAATCTGAAAGCCAAAAAGTTCCAACCAGATAGATCCCTCATTTACCTGTAATCCAACAAAAAGGAAGGGGTGTTCACTGTTCACCATCAAATAAGTACAGACCCAGGCCCCCGAAATTGTAAATACACAATCATTTTACTTAACATAGGTTTTCATTTTTAATAGGTGTTTACACATATTAGACTATGAA
Source organism: Rubia tinctorum (assembly GCA_032355605.1). Taxonomy (NCBI): domain Eukaryota; kingdom Viridiplantae; phylum Streptophyta; class Magnoliopsida; order Gentianales; family Rubiaceae; genus Rubia; species Rubia tinctorum. The sequence goes on along the minus strand of JAULKM010101342.1, from coordinate 8,688 downwards.
CATCGTTTGAAACTATCAATTGCAAACAATTACATATGAATGAGGAGTTGGAGAAGGGAACACTCAAGTTGGAACCATGAGATGAGGAAATTTTTATCAAAGCAATAAAGAAGAAGGATCTCTCTAGTCGTTACAGGGCGGTAATGGCTGGCCTTGAGGCGGCAAGTGAAATACGGGGTTGTACAAGGAGCAAATGCGGTAGTACCTCCTCAAACAAGCCAAGGGAGACAAGGAAAGCAACCACAAAGCACCCGTTGGTAAAGGCAATGGTAGCAAACCTTGACCAATTAGTCAAGGGCATCGCTGCAACGGGTGCAATGGGAATTCCACCCGTCCTTGGCAATCCAAAGGTTTTCGTTGAAAAGGCCATGAATGATCTATCCATTGGGTCGAGTATATTTTCTCTTTAGGAAATGAACTATGTGAGGGCAAGAATAGTGAGAAGGTAATACACCCATGTTATACTTCATTTTAAATTAATATCTTCTCGAGTGTTATCGGTAGTTTCTAACCAAATTTGAAGACACGTGTTTATGTTATACTGAATATGATAGAATGGAGAATATGTTAGATTGTTCATAAAGAACATTGATGGTGAGAAGGTCTTGGTTGCAAAGGATGCTACAAATAACACGCTGAAGAGTGCGCTCGGAAGAAGGTGTAGCTCGCATCCAAGTGTGCGTGGCAATCATTCATGCCAAGGCGGGATTTTTGTCTGCTGACCATCAATTTGACTATGTTTTTGAGGCATTGGAAAGTGTGGTTGACTGGCCACACAATTTGATCGGCTGCCACTACAAGAAAATGGCATATTATTTTGCCCCTTTTACTTTAGTTTTTTTGATAACACCAAGTAGCCGAGGTAATCGGTTTTTTTCGAAGTAAAAGGTTTTTTTACCTTGGTTTCACCGAGGTAAATAATTGTTTTTTAGCTCGGTTTTTATGGGAAAAAAATAAAAGGTTAAAAAACCGAAGTAAATAATGTTACTGAAACATGTGAGGCGTCACACATGTCGTTCTAATAGGTGGATCGATTTCGTTTAAATTATTGTTTGCATAGACATGAGTTCCAATTGACTATCAAAATCGCAGCTATATAAAATATATGAATTAAAGAATTTGACGTTGTTAGGGGGGAAAATGAAAACAAAAGATGGTGGTCGTGTGTTTCTCCTCATTTTGGCATCCCTCTCCTCCCAATATCCCATCATCATGATTAATTTAGGGGTAAAATTTGGCATTACAGTAGATAGCAATCGTTGTGGTACAAAGACCATAAAAATCAGAACTAACTATCGTAAATGTCCAATACAGCCTTTGTTTAATGGTTTTTAATCGTAGAATTATAAAGTGATTTTAGAAAATCATGCACAAATCAAATCCCACATATACACAGTCAATTATATAATGTTCAAATAAAATAGTTAGATAATTTGAAAAACATTGTCATAAAAATATCCATAAAAGTTTTACATAAATTCAAATTAGAGTTGTCTAAATTCCAACAATAGTGAAAAAACAATAAACTCAATCACCACGGACAATGATGACCTTGAAGACAATTGGTACTCAGCATGTAGCACCTCGAAAAACAAAGTGTCCCCGATGCGTAGGTTGTTTCCCCTAAGGAATTCGCCGAAACCATATGGGAAAAGGTCCTTGATCCTACCTTGCCCCGAGTAAGTCATACGCCACTCTGTCCCGTAGCACCTAAGCATTACGGGAGTCTTCTCAGTCGAAAAGAGTGGTACAATCTCACACGGGATGTACTAAGTCACAAAAATATTTATATTATAAATATGCATATATATATATATGTGTGTGTGTGTGCGCGCGCGCATCAACAAATAAAAATTATTTTAAAAGCATTACCAATGTAGGGTTTTTCCCAAAGTTCTATTGCTTCAGAGTGCAGTGGAAATGTGTGCTATCAAGTGTCATCGTATGATGCTCGATGTCGAACAAAACAGGATTTGGGAAACGACGTTGTGCGGTGAACTGTACAAAAATCAAAAAGTAATTAGTTGTCAAATTTATAAAGTGTGAAAATGTATTAGGTAGTATATATATACATATGTATGCTGGTGAAATACCTGAAAATGGTAGATTAGACTATCTTTCGCCATCCATTAGTACTGCATCAACAGGGAAAATGTTAAGTGCTATATGGAGTGCAGCGTGCGACGTCAGTAATGCCTTTACAGGTGCATCTCGGCCCAAACCAGTAGGATAGCCAACATGTACATGCGACTTCACAAAGTAGTCAGTTAGGCAGACGCAAGACCGACACAAGGCCAAACTCGCATATGCAAAAAAATTGTACAATTAGATGTCATTATGCGACGTCGGTAACAAATCGTTAAAGCCAAAGAACACCCGATAATAGTGGAACATCACAAACTTAAAGATAAGCTACTGGAAATACGAATATTAGACATCACACTATAATCGCATTAACCGATGTGTGGAAGACAGAAGAGCTACGTCGCAATTATCAGGGGAAGTTACGGGAAGAAACACATACAACCGAAAAAATGAAGCATAATTAACATCATATTAAACAAAAAAACCTTTGCCAACATACATAAACATTGTACCTATGTTCAAACTCAAAGAAAGTACACATTGTCATAAATCCGATACAAAACTAGATGGTCAAAAAATCAAAACACATTCACAGACCACATATCTGACATTGTATAGTAAGAATTCAAAATTTTAGGTTTTTAGACATAGGGAGGAACAAACTTTTTTCCTGAGTAAAGAATATGAGGAGGAAACTGGAGACTGTTGGAATTAGATGGAAACTTGTGAATAAAAAGTTGAACTAGTTTTCAGGATCCCCCTATTTATACTCGTTTTCAAATGACGTCGCTCTTCGATATATGCGATATCGCACAGTTGTTGCTTCGGTCAACATGTTGTCGACAAGTTGGCGACGTCACAGTGGAGCTCAAATTTTCAGCCCTCAAGTAGCCGGTCAACATTTCGTGTTTGCTTCCATACTTTTTCCCAACAAAAATTTCACAACACCAATTTGAAACAAGGGTTCAATTTTTTTTGTTTGTTTTGTTATTGATACTACAATTAAAAATTTGTGCGCATGTTAGGTTAGATACTAGGGATTGATGAAAATTAAAATAACATAGCTAACAAAAGGATTATTAAATAAAGATTAAACATCGTAATGCACCAAAACTAATCTTGTTCGAAATATGAATTAACATAATTAATATCAATAGGGAAGAACTTCAACATCGAAAACTACAGGGCCATCTCCATTGACCAGATTAAAGTAGAGTGTGTCACCTATTGTGAGTTCCTCACCAATAAGAAACTTCTCAAAACCCTTAGGCATCAGGATTTTCAACCTCCTATTTCCCGAGTCATGCATGTTGTACTCCCGTCCGTTGCACCTGAGCCCAGCAGGCAATATATACGGCGGTAGGAGCTCCACAATTTGGATACTGACATACTGGATTTTTAATAAAACATAATAATTTTTAGTTAATATGAAAGTAAAGTATAGAAATATATTTATGAAAATATTTTTAAAAATATTTGACGGGGATTACTTAACAGGATGAGAATGTCCCCAAAGTTTGTCTACGTCAGGATGTGGATGAAATGAGGAACGATGTCACCAAATGTAATTTGCGGACGTTCATCGTTCGAATCACTTTGGAACAATTAATGAAGGAAATATTTATAAATTAAATTTGAATATTGGTAATACAAGCTAGAAAATGCAATTTAAATGTAAAAATTAAAGCGCTCACCACAATGGATGAGTGGTGCGACCAAGCACTGCCAGACATAATTCTTGAAATTCATATTTTAATGATTCGTTACAAATCAATTTCAAGGTAATCAACTAATATATGAATGCGACATGTCTAAGCGGCGTCTCACATAGGTCACTAAAAATGAATGGTTAACCGATTCGTGTGCGACGTCATATGCTATAAAAACTTCAAAAATTATGAAAAAGCGAAGTCGCTGACAAATCGGTATAACCAAATGGTTGACCGAAAAGTAGGCAACATCATATGCTGGATCAAATGTTATACTGTTGGTGAGAAAGTGACGTCGCACACATATCGATTAAATCGAATGGTTTACCGATAAAAGTGCAACATCATATGCGACATGACCTAGAGAAATTATGAACAAACGACTCAGCACACTAGTCGTTCAAATCGAAAGAGGAACGATTGATGGGCATTGTTGCATTCATAGAACGGAGCAGCTCTGAAAGCAGCAGAAAACAGGTAAACAACGAAAACCTAAACCAAAAACAATTTAACCATGAACCTAGTCGACATTATAACACCCCATAACCTAATCGATTAACCTTAATCCATAGACACATCCTTACATGTAGAAAATAACACATTCAAACACATTATAAATAATAGATTCAATAATAAATTGTTTTTTTAATGTAAACCAACCACATGTAGAAACCATACCTTTTGAGAAGATGGTCAGGATGACTATTGGAATTCAAGGGAAAGTTGAATATTTAAAGTAGATTCTTAGGTTGGGTCCATGTATATAGTCGTTATGAGCCTTGTGCATTCCGCCCTCAATGTGACATCGCCTACAAGAAGCACAGGAAACCGACGGTAATGCGAGGTCGATTTGACTGACTGTGCACCATTTCAACCCACTTTCTTTTCAAATGAGCCTCTGTCAGACGAACTATGTAATCGACATCGCATGTATGTCGTACTTTGAGAAATTTTACGGACATACTATCGACGTTGATAATGGATGTATTGGGCCTGACCAATTCAGCCCGCTAGAAAATAAACTGGGCCCGCTTCTGACTAAAACCAACATAAATGTCGTTAAAATGATAAAAAGTTAATTAGAAATCAGTAATTGATATTGTAAATGTCAATGAACGTCATTAATGTCCAGTTTGATCGAATTGATTTCAACACAACCGGTGAACTTTTATATTTTAACAATTAGATCCCTCCTAGATGGTGTGGGAGAAAATATGTGAAATTGGATAGTGTATACCTAGCCAATAAGCTGGAGGTTGTTGGCCTTTAGGCCCAGCCCTAAACTCGACTGTGACTAACCAACAAGGAATTCATAATGATTTGGCCCTATGTCCATTTCAACCACGAACCGATAAAGGCGTAGCCACGATCAACACTTAGCCATAAACCGAGATTACAGTGATCACGATTGAACCACCAAGTGACTCACGACCTTAGACCCTAGTAAAGTAGGGCCACAACAATGATCACATATAAATACAAGGTGAGCAACACTAGCTAAGGTAAGTGAAACTAAACTGAGAAATTCTAATTCTCATAAGGAAAGACTGACTTATTCGGTTGAGTGTTTTTCCCAGAGTTACTTCCCAGATCTATTTTGCAGGAGGAGACTTTTTTTCATGGTGAACAATTGTTATCTCATTTGGTTGGACTGCCACATCATTGGATATAGCCAATAATCTAAATCACATTGTCACTGACATTTTGTTACGACTTATGCATCAAGGTCATGAGGGTATTCTTCCCTCGTTCTTCCATTATGATACCTTGACTATCAGAGTCGTGAATTAGGATGATAAATTCCACCTCGCCAAAATCGGACGAAATAAAGCATTCTATGTTTTTCTTAGAATTCAGAAGATAAGAAAAATTCAACCATCAATTTCACTAAAGTTCAAATACAGGCCTAGAGGTAGTAATATAGTATAGACCCAAGTCTAGTATGCAAGGGCTAATCAGAAGATTTTTTGGAAGTCTCGGTGGGATCATGCCAGTTTCCTTATTATTGTCGGGGATCATTAATTAGTTGAATGGGGATAGTAAAGGTCTTGTGAACAAATATTGGAATCCAATTTGGGCGTGTAGGTTTACTTTTCAATTTTTTTAAATACGTCCCTCCAACAAAGTGGGAGAAGTCGCAATCTCCTCATACAGTGTATGATCAAAATTTAAGAAAACTAAGCTATGACCTCCGACTTCCTCAAATGCTTATTACACTACTTCATTCTACACCCGAACGGAAAACATGTGTAATGTCCAAAGAGGCGTGAACTGGGTTAATCGTCATTATTTTTTTCTTAAAATTGTGTTCCAACCCTTACTATCACCGTTATGAGAATGATAATTTCCACCAAATAGAATCAAATGAAATTTTATTTTCCATGTTCTTCAAAACCTTATTTCTCAAAGAGTGCTAGTGCATATATCGAAGATGATTACTCTTTGGTATATATACAAGGTTTATTTGGAAAGATATGCTCGAAGTCTATCTGAGGATAAGACAACTGTAGCTAATACCGACGTCGTGTATAAGTTGTGGGTGAATAAGGTTATTTTTGGGAATATCATAATTGAATTTGGTTCTACCAGTGCATTTATTCATTTTTTATCAAGTCCCTACAAGGAATTGGTATAAGTGTAAACCCAAAATTGGAGATTACAATTTGTAATTCGCATGTACATGAGTATTTAGTTCGTGTTTGGCATAAACAGGTCGTCAGAAGATTCTCCAATCTTAACAGCGAGTTTTTTACAACAAATATTGAAAATTATACTTTAGCCCATGTAGGAAACATTGCATATTGTTCACTTATAACAATTCAATGACCGACACTTAATCGACGTCGGTCAAATTGAAATTTCAGGTGGCAAAACCAATTCCCCCCCCCCCCCAAACTCATCTCATTTAAATAATATTCAGCAACAAGACCATACCTTATCTAATTTCTCACTTCCAACAAATGCACTTCTTCCTACCCCAACTCCAAACCTTCATCTCCATTCATAACATTTCAAATGTACTCAAGAACCCAATATACTCTCTTCTCCCAACCATCACAAGTATTCTAGGATGGAGCATCTCCCTGTTCAAATTAATTGAGGTAGTTTTTCCTCCATTAAATTTTCATGTAGCACTTTTATGAACATACCTTCTACAATGATTGAATATTTTCATTAAGTATGTTGACTATGTTACATGTTATATAGTGTATATTTATTGTGTTCCCAATATGATACAATGATTTTAGGGCTGATATTGGGGTTGCTTTTGGAAAATAATCAAATTTTAGTATGAATACAGGTTGAATGTGCGACGTCGATCTGTGTATCATCAACTAAGAGATACAAACAATGGTTACTGAAGTCGCATTTAACAGGACCTGACTGGATCGTGTGAATATCCAACGTCGCTTGGTTGTCGATTACTACGATTTCAGTCCTTTCAGCATGTGACGTCGCTATATTGCATCACATGTTCAGATTTATGTTGTGCGCTCCCGCCTTTATAATTTTACATCCAGTGTTACATGTGTATTTACTGTAATAGGAAAATAAGAGTAATAGATTGTATTGTTAGTATTTTAATATATTAGTAATGTTGGTTTTTGTAAATACAATGTAATTGCTATCGATGAATGATTGTTGGGTCATCAAATGTTAAATAATATAATATTGTACGAGAAATGATGTCCAACCAATTAATCTGCAATTTTGCCCTAGTTCACAGCTAAAACAACACATAATTGACGTCGCATGAAATGAGGTTTGCTCAGTGTTGTCAACCATTTAAAACGACGTCGTATTAATCATCATTCCACGCCATCACACGATGTCTCTTTAAATGTTCTACGATGTCGCTTTTCATATGAATGCCATCAACAGGAATAAGGTCAGACCTTTTTTAACCCATCGCATGGTTTCAGACTTTGGCCGACTTCACTTTCATGTGAAAACCGACGTCGATTTTTGTTATGTTGCAGATATGATCTACCATGGCCGACCAACTACCATTGACTACGTTGTCACATATCCTACCAACGTCGGTTGGAAACCGAGGTAAAAGCTTTTTTTACCTCGCTGTTGATGTGAGGTAAAAAACATACCTTTTACTCCAGCTGTATTTAGCTCGATTCTTCCAGGACTGAAAATCGAGGTAAAAAGGTCTTGTTTCTCGCAATGTATAGAGAGGGCCCGCCAACTGACAAAATGCAATACTCATTTAATAAGGTGTCCTGAACAAACATCACTTAGAAACCAACCAAAGAATTGGACGATGACATAGAAATATTACTAATGACAGGGAATGAGGTGATTTTGAAGAATATTACTTAACTCAAATAAATTCATTTCGAACTACTAGTTTATTTGCACGTAATCACTCCGGTATCAAGCTACTACGTATACATCACCAACATTGCCATCTGGATCCAGCTATGGAGGCCGAGGCCCCATGAGTAGAAGTGTAGCCAACAAGACTTTGAAACCAGTATGGTTCACATCCAAATTACGTGTATTAAATTAAATCTTTATTTATTATACAGGAAAATTCCTAACATTCTATTAAACTATTGTGGAGTTGATTCTTGAAGTAGCTCAAATCCGTCAACAGTGGATGCAAATGGAGCAAAATTTTAATTTTTAAAAATTCTGGGGTGAGAAATAAAACAAATAAAAGAAATTCCGGTGGTTTAAATAAAAAAAATAGAGGGCGCATTTGACAAATGCGCCCTTGATTGTGAATGTATTTTATTTTCTTGTGTTTATGAAATTTTGGAAAAATTAAATAAAAGGAGTAGAGGGCGCATTTGTCGAATGCGCCCTCGAATGTTTTTTTTTGTTTTTTGGTTATTATGAAATTTTGTTAAAATTAAGGAAAAGGAGTAGAGGGCGCATT
>JAULKM010101341.1:0-10199 GCA_032355605.1 Rubia tinctorum | reverse complement strand
TGGGTAGAAGCTGACACCCTAGCCAGTATCACAGGTCAAAAGTGTATAGGTTTCGTTTGGAAGAACATCATCTGTCGTTTTGGCATCCCGAAGACGATCATCACCGACAATGGAAAACAGTTCGCCCATAATCCCTTTAAAGCATGGTGTGAGAAATATAAGATACAACAAAAGTTTACATATGTGTACCACCCGCAAGCAAATGGTCAGGTTGAAGTGACAAATAGAACTTTGCTTCAAGGAATAAAAAAATGTTGAAATGGGTGCAAGATACTTGGCCAGAGGAATTACCGAGTGTTTTATGAGCTTATCAAACTACCGAAAGAACTGCAACAGGAGAAAGCCCATATAGCTTGGTGTATGGGACATAAGCACTAATCCCCACCAAAATTGTTATACCAAGCTTTCGAACCTTGTCCTCAATCAAAGTTGAAAATGAGGGTGAACTCCGGACGGAATTACATTTCTTGGAAGAAAAACGAGAAAATGCTGCTCTAAGAGAGGCCAAGGTCAAAGAGAGGATAAAGCAGTACCATGACAAAAGGGTTAAAAATCTCCAATTCATTCCAAGAGAATGGGTTATAAGAAAAATTGAGGTTGGCAAGGTTGAACGGGAAGGAAAACTAACTCCAAACTGGGAAGGGCCGTACAAGATCATTGAGGAGCATGCTGGAGGGAGTTATGTTCTTCAAGACCGTGCTGGAGTTAGAGTACCCCGGATGTGGAATGTAAGTAACCTTAGGAGGTTTCATCATTGAATTAGTAGTAAGCTTATGCCATGATCGGTTCATTTTGGAATTACTCATGTTTGAATAATTGTACGCTGCCCAAGGGATTAACTCACCCCCCCCCTTTCGAGTTGTAAGGCCTCTGTGACGTACAATTCATGTTATAATAAAGTGTAATTCCAGGCTACTACAAATTATTATTCAGTTTAAGTTATTCATCATAGGTTCTACTTTCAACTACATATCTAGCATGAGTACAATGAACAATACAACATCGACTTAAGCAAGGTAAAATTAAAAATATCGGCTTAAGCACGGTGAATCCTACGACATCGATATAAGTTTGGTGAATTGTCAAACATCGTCATAAGCACGATGAATACTATGGCATTGACACAAGTTTGGTGAATTGTCAAACATCGGCATAAGCACGGTGAATACTACGACATCGACATAAGTTCGGTGAATTGTTAAATATTGACATAAGCACGGTGAGTACTACGACACCGACATAAGTTCAGTGAATTGTCAAACATCGACATAAGCACAGTGAATACAACGACATCGATATAGGTTCGCTGAATTTTCAAACATTAACATAAGTTGGTGAATACTTATGATGGACACCGTGACAATGACAAAAGTATGACAACAATTATCAACGTCTAAGTGAATCAGGTAACCTCTCTAACATCAACCAAAAAAGGTTCTTGAATGTTTGATAAACTATATGAACAAGGACAATTTGCATGATCTTAGTTGAACACTCACAAGTCTGGAAAATTTCACCAAGTTGGACGTTTATGGGTGGATAAGAGGATTTGACACAGGTCGACAGATTCAACAAATTCAACATCTTCTGGCAAAAGCAAGCTAAAAGAATTTTATTGAGAGAGCCACAATTAATGGCCAGCTATTATTGTTGCAGAAAAAGTAGTTTGAAGGTTAAATACATAGAAACTTCGGAAAGGAAAACTATAATAACCTCACAGAGGGATCAGTATTGGAAAATTAAACTGAAGAAACATTTGACAACAACAAGTTGCCGGCTAAAGTATACCATATACAAGGAACACAGTTATTATCATGAGTTACAATCTAGATCTTCACGAAGAAATTTTCGAGCTTCGACGTAGATTTCAGTATGGTCCTCGTTTTTCCATCATAATTTAGCTACGAATGCCTTGAGATAATTTGGGATGTTCTCAATCAATGGAAGATTCACTTTAGCAAATTCCAGATCCTATGCGCGGAGTCTTAATTTATATTGAGTAGCAGTAAGAGTCAACTGCTTCATATTGGTAAAAGACGATCAAGCTCTCCTCCTTAATGACGAAGATGGCATGGTTGTTCATTTAATTCTAACTTCAAGCGAAGAATCTCTTCGTGTTGCTCTGAAGGTACCCTAATCATCTGTTCCAGACTCCCAAATCGAGGAATGACACTAATCATATCATGAAGAGTTGTTCCAAAATGATCCTTCAAGGAATAACTTCGCTCTATGTTGTCAACACGTTGGCACAACTTCTCTCTTTCGAACAAAATATTATCTTGTGTTATGTTAAGTAAGAGGATTTTTTTCTCTATCAAGGAGCATGCCTCGAAGAAGCTCCACTTGCTCTAATCTACCTTCAGCTTTTTCTCCCAAGCTTGAGCCGCAAAAAAATTCTTCAACATTTGGCGATACAAGTCCCAAGCACAGTTTTCAGTTTCTTTGAACCATTTCTTCAAAGTCCAGAAGAAAAGATACAGGTAGAAATTCTTGAAGGAGGGGCGACCAAAGGTAGAGATAATTGAGCACTGAAAAAGAATATAAAATATATTATTAATTTCCCTTCAAAGAGGCAACATTGGGGCAACACAACAAAAATGGAAATTAGATCAGACATAAGAAAACAACATATTCCACAATAACAAGTCAGGCATTAGAGCTAGCCTTCTCCATGTCGCCATTTTCGGTCAAAGATTGGTCTTCAACCCCCACCGGGAAGTCTTGCAGATCCAAGTGTTCATCTTCCACATTATTATTTGCTTCACTTGACTCATTGCCATGGCTCCCTTTCCAAGTAGTACTTTTATCAAAAGTCAATTGTTTTAGGTCTTCAGCAGCCAATATGCTGGTACACGAGACTACGTGGTCAAGAAATGGAAGCTTAAGCCCATCATCTTGAATTGACTTTGAGCACAGGCCAAAGTGAGATCGTTAACCAAAGAAGCTTTTGAAGTTGTTAATTTGCTAAGTTGCCTTTGAAGATCTCTCATTTGGAGGCTAGCTTTAGACTCAACCTTCTCCTTCTGAAGGAGAGCGGAAGAATTCTTCTCCTTCAATGTGGACACTTCTGACGACCATGACTTACAAATCTTTAACATAGCGTCATCCATGGCTTCAGGAATCTACAAGAAAGTACTTTTTCCATTAAAACACATATGCAATAGATAATAATTAAAAATAAATACAGTTAAATTTGGAGTTGCTGCTTACCACAGTTGATGTAACAGATGACGATGAACTTTCAAGGATTGACTCCAAAGTCTTGAGGGACTCAACGGGATCTAAAGCACTAACACTACTAGGAGCAGATGTTACACAAGGGGGAATTCTCGACTTATTTTTTTTAGCATTTGTTTGTTACTCGGTTGAAGCCTTATCTGAACCATGCTTAGAAGATGTATACCCAAAGCAAGAAGACTTGTGAGGGTCGATGATAACATCTCCAATAGCATCTAAAGAATTCTCAACTTCTTAGCATGAAGTGGTAGGATCGAAAATTTGTAAAGCATAAGTTCAACAATAGGCTGAAGATAAAGAAGAAAATCAAGTATCAAAATTCTCTAAAAGAATAAAAAGTCAATAGTATACCCAAGTCGAGCACCACTTCGGGAAAAGAACATTTTGTGTCATACACGTACGAAGGCCAAAAGTAACCTTCACCATGCTTAAAATGTTTTAAGCTAATGCTTCTCCTTAAAAAATCCTCAACAAAGGGGACATTTTTCTTCCCTTTACCCCCCGTGGATATCTCAATCTCATTATTACCAAAGACATCATGATTCCCGGGCGAGAATAAATAGATCTTAGAACTAAAGAAGAAGTACTTATTCTTCCAAGATTTATGACAAGGAGAGTCAACCACGAACTTTCCACACTTTGGATAGGAAATAAGCCATCCGGATTCCCGATTACACTGACGGGTATAAACAAACCAAAAAAATTCTAATGTGGGTTTCACTTCCTCTTCAAAGCACCTTACCAGAAATCCAATAATGCGAAGAACGACATTCAGATGAAGCTGCCCTAGGGCGATATTATAAAATTTCAAAATATCAACCAATAAAGGAGGAATTGGAAATGTCAAACCATACATTGTAGTCAATACACCGTAAACATCCCCGTGGGAGTCTTATCAACCCTATCCCCTTGACCAACAAAGGTTAAGGACCAATCTGAAGATGGGGTTAGTTCCAAAAGTTTTATGGCATTCTTCATTTTTATGGAATCTAAAACAGTAGGAGAACTTGAGATATATTTCATTAAAATTGTCTTCTTCTTCCCGGACTTTCTCCAATAATTGTGGTGCATATTAGAAGTAAAGTTAAAAGAATTTCCATTCAAAGATAATGAAATTTTTAGGGGAGCGACCATACTGGGATCATCATGATTTATTTTGGGTGCCGATTTAGGTGATGAATTTTCAGAACGACATATTTCAGGAAAAAAAAATATTACCCTCACTCTCTGATTGTGGATCTTCAGTAGGCATCTGTTTTGGAAAAGGCATAACAAGGAAAGAAACTTACTTTCTTGATATTACTTCACACACAAAGGAAATGGAGTCTTAAATGAAATATTGTCTTCAAATCTCTGTAGAAAGCAAGTAGAAGGAGAAGAAAATATGAGAAGAAGGATGAGACATGAGATAAATATGTGTTTGATACATTAAATAAAAAAGCAACGTTCAAATTACCTCAAAAGAAAGGCTATGGCCTAAACCTATATCAACTACAAGCACAACATGCCAATGAAGCATAAAAAATGGACAAAAGGCGCATGCTTCAAAAGACAAAACTTGAGACTAAATTGAGCGTCAGAGCTTTTCCCCCTCGATCACTCGGAGGATTTTCCTTTCAGATTATCAATCCATTAAATGGAGATCTGGAGCCTAGATAGGGTTGTGGTAGAAGTGGTACACTATAAGACATAAGTCGTCACTTTAAACAACTTAAGCTAGCACAAGTAATACACTAAGGGCTTAAGTTAAATAGTTGAAGTTGGGCTTCAGTTAGAGGCCCATTGTATCTTGAACATTTTAAGCCAACAGAAGAGGTCAAAAGCATATCGCTTCTCAAATGGCTCAAGCTAACAAAATAGGTCAAACGCATACGAAACAATCGACGTAATGATAGAAACATAAATATTTCAAAATGCAAGAATCAGAAGCATAAACATGGATGTAAGTACATCAAAACGCAGGTATGGTTCACGGGAGGCTATATGATAAGATTGTGGAATAAACACCAAAACTGTGCATCAACTACATGAGTCTTTTGACTAAGAAAAAAACTTGAGACTAATTTGAGGGTCAGAGCTTTTCCCCCCGATCACTTGGGGGATTTTCCTTCCAGGTTATAAATCTATCAAATGGAGATCTGGAGCTTAAGCGGTCACACAAAATAGCTTCACCAATTGGCACACCCGGTGGAACCCGTTTGCAAGTACTTCATTTTTTCGTTGATGGTTGGTAACTCACACAAACCACCTCAGATCGATAAAATGACGGTTCTTGTAAGAATATATTCAATGATAAATTCAAGGATGATAGAACATGAAACCACACATCATGCAGAAGCTGGTCCCTCTAGACCAAAAGAAAGAGAACCAGCATTGCAAGACGTCAGATGGTCAGAACACTTGGGAACTACCGGCACGGAAAATACGCATGCACACCCAAATTTGGTGCCCACCTTGGTTATCCAGACACAGGTCCTTCAAACGATGAACCAAAGGCAAGCACCTATTTCCCAATGTCAAGCGGCTTCAGAACCTGGGATTCAAGAGAGTAGTGATGGAGAAATAGCCAGTGTTACTGCTTCATCTCAACCTTCCCCTCATAAGTATTCAGATGAAGTAGCTTTTATGACTGCCCGAAGGGTAGATTTTAAAAACTTTATAAGGAATCCTCGAAATCAAGACATCCATACCTCAGAAGTTGAACCCAGTCATGGTCAGCACGTACCACGGGCGATAATTGAAGTAATGAATAACTCTCCTGAACGCCAACAACAAGATCCAACATCTGTCTCAAATGTTTGACCCATAGAACTTGGGCAGACAAGTGCCTCTCCTTCAATTTCCATGGAGATTATCTCATTGGAAATCGTTGTCCTGGGGTTTCTTGTATCTGGGACCTCCACTTAACCAATCCACAATAACTCCATGTATCCTCAAGGATTCAATCCTAACATCCACCCTCCTCAGTTTCCATTTCTGGAGGCCACGCATGGTTTTCAACAACATATGTAACCCGACGGCTATCCATCATTTGGGGGCCACCAACACCATATATGGCGCCTAAAAGGGATGATGAGTAGATTCCCACCAAAAACTGCCGGCGTATTAAATCAACCTTTAATGATGGCTTATCCAGGATGGAAGCATCAAGGGATGTCGTCAGTACAAATGCCACTACCATACATTGGGCCAACATATCCACTTCCTCAACCTACAGGGGTAACATGTGGCACAAGACCCCAACCTCTACTATACTTCGGTGTGACAGACCGAAGTGCAGAACAACACAGTGTAAATAAACTAGATCAAGAGCTAGAGTGGATAATTAGCAGGGATCATCAAGAATAATTTCCCCCATTTGTGCCTTACATAGCAGCTTATGCATGTCCACCATACTTCAGACCGCTAGATGGTTTACCTACTTATAATGGGGAAACAGACCCAGGAGAATTTCTAGCAACATTTAGTGAAGCTATTTTGTGTGACCGCTTAAGCTCTAGATCTTTGTTTGATGGATTGATAACCTGCAAGGAAAATCCCCCGATTGATCAGGGGGAAAAAACCCCGTCTCTCAAATTAGTCTAAAGATTTTTCTTAGTCAAAAGACTCCTTATATACTTACTTCCATGTTTATACTTCTGATTCTTCCACTTTGAAATCTTTCTGTTCCTATCATCACGTCGGTTGTTTCCTAAGCTTTTGACTTATTCTTTTAGTTTAAGCCGTTCTAGAAGTGATATGCTTTTGACCTCTTATATTGGCTTAAGACGTTCAAGATACAATGAGCCTCTAACTTAAGCCCAACTTCAATTATTCAACTTAAACCCTTAGTGTATCACTTGTGCTAGCTTAAGTTTTTTTAAAGTGACGACTTATGTCTTGTAGTGTACCACTTCTACCACAACCCTATCTAAGATCCCTAGAAATATAAATAACAATGTAATATATATTTCTTAAATAATTTATTTTAAAACTCTTTGGTCTTGGATGGAATTCCTTGCATGCTAAAATTCTTCTATTCAAAGAAGTCTTGGCATTTGTCTTGATGCGAATGTTGAATAGGTGTGCCACGTAGGATAATTGTAGTATACTTGGTGTTTGATACCAAGTTGAAGCTTCAGATGAGTACAAATTTGAAAAGAAAATTAGTGATCCATTATAACTGGACCCCTCCCTCCTTTGAACACAAAACCGGACCCCTTCCTGCTTTGAACATAAAATCGGGCCCCTCCCTCCTTTAATGAGCCTGTCACATAGAATAAATATGAGAGTCCCATTAGTTACATCCATGTGAGGTTTTTAGTTTTGAAATACGGAATGAGTTTACCCAAGGATTAGCACCTACGCCTCTGTTACCATTTATGTCAGCCTTTTCTTTTGAAACCTCCGCCTTTTGTCCTTTTTTTTTCTGCTTCCATGGCATGTTGTGTTTGTAGCTTATATAGGTTTTGGCCCTAGCCTTAATTTTGAGGTAATTTAAACATTTCTTTGTCATTTAATGTATCAAACACATATTTATCTCATGCCTCATCCTTCTTCTCATATTTTCTTCTCCTTCTACTTGTTTTCTACAGATATTTGAAGACAATATTTCTTTTAAGACTCAATTTCCCTTGTGCGTGAAGTAATATCAAGCAAGTAAGTTTCTTTCTTTGTTATGCCTTTTCCAAAACATGTCTACTGAAGATCCACATTTAGAGAGTGGTGGTAATATTTTCTTCCTAAAATATGTCGTTATGAAAATTCATCACATAAATAGGCACCTGAAATAGATTATGATGATCCCAGTACGATCACTCCCCTCCAAATTTCCTTATCTTTGAATGGAAATTCTTCTAACTTTCCTTCTAATATGCACCACAATTATCGGAGAAAGTCCAGGAAGAAGAAGACAATTTCAGTGAAATATACCTCAAGTTCTCCTATGCTTTTAGATTCCATAAAACTGGAGAATACCATAAATTTTTTGGAACTAATCCCATTTTCATATTGAAC
Organism: Rubia tinctorum; assembly: GCA_032355605.1. NCBI lineage: Eukaryota > Viridiplantae > Streptophyta > Magnoliopsida > Gentianales > Rubiaceae > Rubia > Rubia tinctorum. The sequence continues at coordinate 1,967 of JAULKM010101341.1, read as the reverse complement.
CTTAACCATTGCTGGTCAGGGGGATATGTCTAGTAGACCCCCTGCAGGGATGTCGACGGTGTATCGACTACAATTGTTGTATGGTTTGAGATTTCCAATTCCTCCTCTATTGGTTAATATTCTGAAATTTTATAATATCGCCCTAGGGAAGTTTCATCCCAATGTTGTTCTTCACGTTTTTGGATTTCTGGTAAGGTGCTATGAAGAGGAAGTGAAACCCACATTCGAATTCTTTCGATATGTTTATAACCTTTGGTGTAATCGGGAATCCGGATGGCTTATTGCCTATCCAAAGTCTGGAAAGTTTGTGGTTTACTCCGCTTGTCCTAAATCTTGGAAGAATAAGTACTTCTTCTTTAGTTCTAAGAGCTAGTTATTCCCGCCCTGGAATCATGATGTCTTTGATGATATTGAGATTGAGATATCCACCGGGGGTAAAGGTGAGATTGAGATATCCACCGGGGGTAAAGGTGAGATTGAGATATCCACCGGGGGTAAAGATGAGATTGAAATATCCACCGGGGGTAAAGGAAAGAAAATTTTCCCTTCGTTTTGGATTTTGTAAGGAGAAGCATTAGATTAAAATATTTTAAGCACGGTGAAGGTTACTTTTGGCCTTCGTGCATGTATGATACAAAATGTTCTTTTCTCGAAGTGGTGCTCGACTTGGGTATACTATTGACTTGTTATTCTTTTAGAGACTTTTGATACTTGTTCTGCTTCTTTATCTTCACCCTATTGTTGAACTTATGCTTTACAAATTATAGGCATGGGCTTTATGGACAATGTCGTCTAAAAGAGCGTTGAAGCTGTCGATCCTACCATTTCATATAAAGAGGTTGAGAATTGTTTAGATGCTATTGGATATGTTAGCATCGACCCTCACAAGTTTGCTCACTTTGGGTATACATCTTCTAAGCATGGTTCAGATAAAGCTTCAACTGAGAAACAAACAAATGCTAAAAAAAATCAGTCGGGAATTCCCCCTTGTGTAACATCTACTTCTGATAGTGTTAGTGCTTTAGCTCCCCTTGAGTCCCTCAGGACTTTGGAGACAATCCTTCAAAGCTCATCGTCATCTGTTGCCTCAACTGTGGTAAGCAGCAGCTCCAAATTTAACTGTATTTATTTTTAATTATTATTTATCGCATATGTGTTTAATGGAAAAAGTACTTTCTTGAAGCCATGGCCGATGCTATGTTAAAGATCTGTAAGTCATGGTCGTCATAATTGTCTACATTGAAGGAGAAGGCTTCTTCCGCTCTCTTTCAGAAGGAGAAGGTTGAGTCCAAATCTTGGCACCAAATGAGGGATCTTCAAAGTCAACTTAGCAAATTAACAACTTCAAGAGCTTCTTTGGTCAACGTGCTCACTTTGGCCCGTGCTCATTTTGAAAATCTTGAAATAGTGAGCTCAATGTTTATCCCCATAGGCCAAAGCCAATTTGGGAATGCATTCATGAAAAAGTTGGTAAAGTCAAAGAGATTTGAAGATTCTTCATCCAGCTAGTGACTTTAAGTTGGAATACATGCAAAAATGATTGGACCATGTGCTTGCTTAAGCAACCTGCCAGTGCACACTACAACTTTCTTAAAAGAAACTTGCATCCTGAAGCTGCCAAGGAGGTGGATCGTATATGGTAGGAGTCAATTCAAGCTGATGGGCTTAAGCTTCCATTTCTCGACCATGTAGTCTTATGTACGACATATTGGCTGCTGATGACCTAAAGCAACTGCCTTTTAATGAAAGCACCACTTGGAAAGGGAGCCATGACGATGAGTCAAGTGAAGAAAATAATAATATGGAAGATGAACACTTGGATATGCAAGACTCCCTGCTAGGGTTTGAAGACCCATCTTTGACTGAAAATGGCAACATGGAGAAGGCTAGCTGATATGAATCTCCTTGCGAAGACTCTGGATTGCGGAATATTGGATCTTTAATTCAAATGGGAATCTCGCCCAACC
>JAULKM010101340.1:0-10199 GCA_032355605.1 Rubia tinctorum | reverse complement strand
CAACCAAAACTCCCCCCTTTTACATGCTTTCTTATATATATATATATATATATATGTCTGGGCTTATATCCATCCTTGTATGCATGAACCCTTAGGAAATCCCTCTTCTTCGTGGACCACCCTGATTTGCCACTATCTACTTAATCGTATTAAATAAGCATTTAGAGCTTATAAATTGTATCTTTGAAAGATACGGCGATGACCTCCCGTACATTTTGTGGAAATGTTTTTTGATGTTTCTAGATGTGGCCATATATATGTTGTTAGACTGTTTTACTGTTTGTAGATAAGTATTAGAGCGGCTGCGTGCAACTGCAGTCAACGCCCAATTCTAGTGTTGTTTTCCCCAAATTGAACTAATAGACCAGCTGCGCACAGTTGCGATCAGCGCACAGTTGCGATCAGCGCCCAATTCTAGTGTTGTTTTTCCCAAATTGAACTAATAGAGCAGTTGCGGTCAGCACCCAATTGCCATTGCAAATAAAAAATTGGTGACAATTTTAACACCTGTTTTCTAAAAATCGATGCAAATTAAAAACCTGTTCCAATATTAACACCGATTTTTTTCCAAACCGGTGCAAATGAAAAATTGGTTCCTATTTTAACATCGGTTTTTTTAACCGGTGTAAAAAAATTACCAGTACCCCCAATTAACGCCAGTTTTTTTACCCGGTACCATATAAAATTGTTGTAAATTTAACACCAATTTTTAGATCGGTGTTAATATGAAAACCGGTGCTCATATTGCACCGATTTTAGAATACTGATGATAATATTGCACTGGTTTTAGAAAATTCTTGCTAACCAAAAACCCGGTTCTAAATTTAGCACCGATTTTTTTAAAAATCGGTGAAAACGTTTCACCCCCTACTTAGGCACCGTTTTTTGGACCCCAAAAAATCGGTGCTAGACTTGCAAAAAATCGGTGCTAGAGGGTCATTCCTATGATAGTGTAACTACATAACACCATAATAATATATACGGATGGCTTTGCCACTTATGGTAATGTTACGTGATTTTATAATAATTAATTTTCTAACTACATAACACCATACTACTATATACAGGAGGCTTTGCCACCTTATGGTAATGTGGTGTGATTTTTAATAATTAACTTTATAACTACATAACACCATATTTCTATATATACAGGAGGCTCTGCACCTTATTGTAAAAATGGTTTTATCTACATCTAACCAATCTTTAACTGCTTCATTTTAATATTTTTATGATTTAATATATTTATCTATTTTTACATATTATTCTATGACATTACATTGCAAATCTACTCTCAACATTTAATTATAATTAATTAATATAATGGCTATAAAATGACTATATTTTCAGCGGTAATATAACGGTTATGAACGACTATATTTTACAGTATAAATATGAAAACATCCAATGATACAAAACCACATTTTCTCTTCTACCACATTTTTTCTTCACTCTCAATTCACTAAATTTTTCGATAAAATGCCTAGACTAATATTAGTCTTTGTTGCTGTAATGATTTTTGTATTACATGTTATCATTCTCACCGGAAGAATTTTGTTCTTCTTCACTAATAGTCAGAATCCTGTATTTCTCTTTATTTATTACAATCATTGTAAACTTATATATTTTGAATTAAATCTAATGAATAATTTTATTTTCTCTATTAATTATCAACATGTCAAACCTTGTTAAGCTTGAATTTAGTCCCCTTGAGATCATTGGAAACAACTATATTCCTTGGACTCTAGACATTGAGATGCACTTGGAGTCAATGGACCTCCTTAAAACAGTTCAAGAAGGGAATAACTCATCAAGGACAGACAAGGAAAGATCTTTAATCTTCCTTCGTCGATACCTTGATGGAAGCCTAAAAAATAAATATCTCACTGTGAGGGAACCAACTGAGTTGTGAAGAAATTTGAAAGAAAGATTCGGTCACCAAAAGGATGTAATGCTCCCCATTTACTGCGATAACTGGAACAATCTACGGTTCCAAGACTATAAGAAATGGCGTGACTATAATTCTGCAATGTTCAAAATTGTAACCCGCTTAAATTTTTGTGGGGTTATAGTAACTGATAATGAAATGCTGGAAAAGACTGTTTCTACTTTCCACGCATCAAATGTAACCTTGCAACAACAATATTGTGTGCAAGGTTTTAAAAGATATTCTGAACTAATTGTTTGTCTCCTCATTGCGGAGAAGAATACTGAGTTGCTAATGAAGAATCATCAATCTCGCCCGACTGGGTCAAAAGTGGTTCCTGAAGAAAAGGTTGTTAACTTCGATAAACCTGAATGCAAGAATTATTTTCAGGGCAAGGGAGAGGTCGAGGTCGTGGTCGTAGTTACGAACGCGGTCGAGGTGGTTACAAATTGTCCTATAAGTCTAGTAACTACCATCACAAGAAGCAACTATATGAGAGGAGCCATGAAACTACCCATAAAAGGGGGAAATGTCAGTTCATCAATAGCCTCTAGAACCTCTTGTTACAGATGTGGCAGTAAAGGGCATTGGTCAAGAGTGTGCAGAGTTTCGAAGCACTTAGGCGAACTCTACCAGGAGTCCATAAAGGAAAAGGCGAAGGAGGTCAATTTCAATGAATCCACTCATCTTGAAGCATTCGATTTTAATGATGACTTCATTGACACAGTTGGTGATTTTACTGAATAATCGAATGGTGGAATCTAAAAGAAAGGGAATTGTATAACTATTATTAAGAATGTAGTTAAATGGTCCGATGTTTATTTGTATCTCTTATATTTATATATATAGTAATGAATGGTTTTTCTTTAAAGGTCTGCTACTGTCTAAATAATTATCTTTCTTATCAAAATTTGCGTTACTTTTAGTAAAAGTGGTGAAATGGATAAATTTAATCGTGAAGCCAATCAAAAGATTAAAAGTGAAGAAATTTACATACTCGAATGTGGAACAATGCACATTACATTAAAGGATAAAAGGTTTTTCTCAAAGATAAAACCAACAAAAACTATTGTGAATACAATATCAGGTCTTGTAGATCTGATTGAAGGAGTTGGTGAGGCTAACTTTACGTTGTCAAATAGCACAATATTTACAATAAATAATGTCTTATTTTCGCCCAAGTCCAAAAGAAACTTGTTGAGTTTCAATGATATATATTCTCATGGATTTGATACCCAGTCTCTAACTGAAGGTACCATGATTATATGTTTCTCACAATGTATAAATCTGGAAGCAAATATATACTTGAAAAACTATCAATGCTTCGTACTGGATTGCATTACACGCATATAAAATGCAATTGAATCAAATATGGTAGTTATCAAACCTTCAATATTTACCATATGGCATGATCTGCTGGGTCATCCTGGTTCAACTATAATGCGAAGAATTATTGAAAATACACATGGGCATCCATTGAGGGACCAGAAGATCCCTTAAGAATTTTTTCCAATGTAAAGCTTGTTCCCTTGGAAAACTAATCATAAGGCCTTCACCGGGAAAGGTTGAAACAGAATCACCTGCGTTTCTTGAATATATTCAAGGTGATATATGCGGACCTATCCATCCATAATGTGGACAATTTATATACTTCATGGTATTGATAGATGCCTATAGCGAATGGTCGCAAGTATGCCTGTTATTAACTCGAAATATGTCATTTGCTAAATTAGTCCCTGAGATAATCAAATTGCAAGCTCAATTTCCTGATTATAAGATCAATAAAATTAGACTTGATAATGTCGGTGAATTCACATCCCAGACATTCGATGATTATTATATGTCAGTTGGGATTGTTGTTGAGCATCATGTTGCTCATGTACACACACACACACACAATGGTTTGGCTAAATCACTGATCAAACGTATCCAACCCATTGCTAGACCATTGATAATGAGAACAATGTTCCCTACATCAGTATGGGGTTATCAATATTACATGTTGCAGCATTGATTCACATCAGGCCAAGTGCATACCATGAATACTTCCCACTACAACTTGCGTCAGGTCAAGAACCAAATATATATCATCTAAGGATTTTTGGTTGTGCTTTTTATATGCCTATTGCACCACCTGAAAGAACAAAGACGGGGCCACGGAGAAGTCTTGACATTTATGTAGGCTTTGAAAGTCCATCTATTGTTAGATACCTTGAACCTCAAACTGAGAATAGTTGCACAAATTGTTTTGTTGATTGCAATTTTGATGAAGTTTTGTTTCTAGCATTAGTGGGAGAAATAAAACAGTCAGAAAGGGAAATTACATGGTATGTACCAATATCATTACTTCTTGATCCTTATACAAAAGAGTGTGATGGAAAAGTCCAAAGGATTTTGAATTTTGCAAGATATAGAAAATTAATTTCCTGGTGCATTTAAAAACCCAAAGAGAGTGACTAAATCTCACATACCAGCTGAGAATGCTTCTACTCAAATTGAAGTCCCGAAAGGGCAAATTGAAAACAAAGTTAGTCATGTAATCAAAACACGTCTGAAGCATTGAAAACCACTCGTTTCCAAAGATAAAAATCCTTGAAAAAGAAAAGGACTGGGAAAACAAGATGACCTCAAAATGGAGGAACGTATTTATGTAGAAATACGAAACAAGGAAAATTGAGAAATTTCAATTAATTATGCCAATACAGGTATAAGGTGGAATCGAAATGAGAAAATCGGCGATGCATTCTCTTACAGTTTGGCATGCGATGTTATGGATGAAAATAACGGAGATCCCTAACCACGGTCTGTTATCGAGTGTAAAAATAGACACGATTGGATTGAACGGAAAAAAGCTAACAAGTGCAAAGCCTTTGGGCCTATAGTACTCACGCCTGAAGATGTGAGACCCATTGGACACAAATGGGTATTTGTGCGGAAAAAAAAATGAAAAAATAAAACTATGAGATACAAGGCACGATTTGTTGCACAAGATTTTTCTCAAAGGCCCAGAATTGATTTTGAGGAAACATATTCCCCTGTCATTGATGGAATTATATTCAAATTCCTTATCAGTCTAGAAGTTCATGAGAAACTTAATATGCACCTTACGGATGTTGTTATCGCATACTTATACAGATCGCTTGATGCTGAAGTTTACATGAGGATCCCTGAAGGATTCAAAATGCATGAAGCATTAAGTTTGAAACCCAAAGAAAGACATTCAATTAAATTACAAAGATCTTTATATGGGTTAAAGCAATATGGATGGATGTGGTACAATCGACTAAGCGAATATTTGTTACAAAAGGGGTATGTAAACGATTCTCTTTGTCCTTGTGTTTTCATCAATAAAACAACATCAGGATGTGGGATTATCGATGTCTATGTTGATGATTTGAATATCATTGGGACAAATGAGGAGATTCTGGAAGCAGACTCTTACTAAAAGAGAGAGTTCGAGATGAAGACCTAGGGAAAACAAAATATTGTCTTGGTTTGCAGATTGAACACTTGCAAAGTGGGATACTTGTGCATCAATCAAATTACACGAAAAAAAATTAAAGAGATTCAATATGGATAAATCAAATCCAACGAGTACCCCAATGGTCATCAGATTTCTTAATTTGGAAAAGGATCTATTTCGTCCATGTGAGAAATCTGAACAGATTCTTGATTCGGAAGTACCATATTTCAGTTCAATTGGAGCTCTGATGTATCTCGCTAATTGCACTTTGACTTGACATGGCTTTTGTCGTTAACTTATTAGGGAGATTTAGTTCATCTCTTACTAAAAGGCACTGGAACGGAATCAAGCATGTATTTCATTACATTCAAGGAACAATTGATCTGGAATTATTTTATCCCAACAATACGAAACCAGATTTGATTGGTTATGCAGATGCAGGTTATTTGTCAGATCCACATAAAGGGAGATATCAAATTGTGTATGTGTTCACCTGCCGAGGTACTGCGATTTTTTGGCGTTCCCAGAAGCAAACACCACCGCCGCATATTCAAACGATGCTGAGATTATTGTATAGCATGAAACAAGCCGAGAGTGTGTGTGGTTGAGATCCATGACTTGACATATCAGAACCACAAGTGGTCTCCTATCAAATGATGATCCCATAATACTTTATGAAGATAATGTTGCACGTGTTAATCAAATGAAGGAAGGATAAATCAAAAGCGACAGAACAAAGCATATCCCTCCGAAATTCTTCTAATTTACTCAAGAGCTAGAAGAGAGTAATGTTATTAACATTCAACATGTTTGTTCTTGTGAGAACCCAACAGATCTCCTCACAAAGGCTCTTCCCACTTCAGTATTCAGGAAACATGTTCATGACATTCGGATGCGAAAACTACAAAATTTATGAAGAAATCACCAATGTCAACATGGGGGGAGCTATACGTTACTTTACTTTTTTTTTCCTTTAACGTGGTTTTTATCCCACTGGATTTTTCCAAATAAGGGTTTTAATGAGGTAGTATGAACACGTAATTATTGTAATGAGAATTTTAGGGGAAGTGTTATGAATAATGAAATGTTCATTAGCAATAAGCTAAATTTGTGATAGTTAATTATTTCACCATTCATTTACCCTAGGAGAACATTATGTAATTGCCCCTACTTTCTCCTATAAATACCTCCTAAGAGGATGAAGAAATTGTACCATTTCATTCTCACTTTCTCACTTTATCTCATCCTTATCTTCTTCTCCATTCTTTTCATCTTATTTTCTATATCAAGTTTCTTATTACTTTCTTAATTAATTAGTGCAAAGTTAGTGATTTTCACTAACAAAAATGAAGTTCTTCTCTTTAGTCCTTAATCTGTCTTTAGATGCTGTTGTCCGAGCAAATGGGCAAATACCCAAATAGTGCTCACTTTCAAGTGAAAAATATTTTTTCATAACATATATAAAAGTGGGTGTCTCTATAAGGTAGTTGAATACTCCGCGTCCCAATTAGACATCCATGGTTGACTAATTTGAGTCAGCCATGGTTGCTTGGTAACTTTTAGTTGGATTGTCCTGGAGTTGTGCTGGTTCTGTTTTTCTTGCATCTAAGTTGGATTTATGATTTCTTGGTACCTTTCGAATTTGCATCCATGCTTTGGAATTCTTCTTTGCCTGAAATTCCTGTGTACGGGGTTGTTTCTCACTAGTACCATTTTTGTTTTGGTTTTCTTTCTATCCTAATGATCCAACAAGAGGACTTTTGGGTTTGTTCTGCCTAAATTTATTGTGATTTCGAAGGCTGATCCCTTTATTTGCTTTGTTTGATGGATTCTTAGTACTCACTTAGTACCATTTCAATTTTCACCTTTTGACTTTTAATAGTTGACTTAAAAAATGTTTGAACTTTAATATCTTTCATCAAGCATAATTTAAACTTGTGAAAATTTGATATTTTGAAAATATATGTTATAATGAATCTAACAATGTATCACGCAATTGATTTTATATTGATATATCAATTCAATTTTAGGGTCAAGTTATGAAGCTTTGACTAAGTGAACAGTTAAATTACAGTTTGAAATGGGATGGGGGCTAGGGTTTTAGGGCGGCAGTGAGAGCACATCTAGGACAAGGGTTTCATGGCGGCGATAAGGTGATCAGAGCGGTGAGGAGCAGGGTAAGAGCTGGGGTTCCACGATGGCGGTGAAGTGAGCAGAGCGGGGCTAGGCCTGGGATTTCACGGCGGCGGCGAGGTGAGCAGTGACGTGGCTACAGCTGGGGTTGGTGGTGGTGGGTGAAGGTGAGCAGGGTTTCTGAGATTGGTTTCACGGCCTGAGGGAGAGGCGGTGGTGGCAGCGAGGCTGTGGGTGGTAAGGGTGGTGGCGGCGAGGCTGGCCGGAGGGGGAGGTGGTGGTGGCGGAAACTTGGTGGTGCTGGTGGCATAAGGGCAAAATTGTCCTGACACTTCTTGGTTTTAGGTCAATTGACACTTAGATCAATTAGTTAGGGTTATTTTTGAACTAAAAATTATCTGAGAGTTATATTAATATTTACTCAAGTATGTAGTATTGACATGTATCCCTTTATTTTAATTTAAAGGTAATCACAGTTGAATTCATGAAATTATTAGATTAAGTTTTTTACCACCAGGAAAAAACCGCCACATGTAAAAAGAAAAAAATATTGGTTAAGGATTACCGTCAAGACAAAATCTTGGGAAAGACGGTATTTTCATAGGTCTGTGAACAAAATGAAATTTAATTATAATAATAAAAGGTAAAACGTTTTAGTTGCAATATTAAAAATTTATTATGCAACGTGTAGTAGTTATAAAGTTTATAACTCGATTCATGCAACGCGAAAATTTTATCTTTAATTCTTCTAATTTACACTTTAAACGTTGATTTTTCCATGACTTATGGGAAGACCGTGTTTCAAAACACGGACTCTTTTGTCAATATTAAAAATCTGCAATTTATTATTGAAATGTTACGGTTTATGATGTGTGGATAAACATTACTACGCTTGTAGTTTTTTAATCTTTAAGTCTGCATAGGCTGATTATCTGAAAAGGTATAGAGTACGGAATACTATACATATCTTAGTTTGTAAGTTGAGGTTTTAAAATTAAAAGTCACAGAGCTTGAATTTAACAGTTCCTTGTTTCTTTTCTCCTGTCTCCTTCCAGAAAATTCTAAAGACTTGTTGGTTTTCATGGACGTGGAATTAATTAATTTACAAGAATGAAGGCAAAGGTAAAATGAAAAAAGGTGGTCGATTCTTTAGTTAATTAGTTTGAATGGGCATCTCGGGCCCACTGCCACTTTCTAGAATATGTTCCGCGTCTTTCACACCATATATAAAACTCTCCAAAGTTGGGAACTTATCAGAAACAATAAAGGCCAGAATTCCCAAAAGTTGCAAAATAAGTGTTTAGTCTGGATCGATGTGCCTGGTGTTCGTGTGCGACGAAGATGAAAGGGTTCTGGGAAGGCAAGTAGCGCCGGGGGCCTGCCCATATTGCGGCGGAGTGGTGCAAGCTGTGGACGTGGAGAAGGAGTGGAGATTCTGCTTCGTTCCTCTGTATTCCAAGAACAAGCGCAGATATGGCTGTACCATCTGCGGCAGACGACTCCTTGTACAATAAGTCAATAGCTCATCTCACGCTCCTCTACTTCTCTGTATCTGTTTACAGTCGCCTGTTTTTTCTCTAATTTCTTTTGATCTCTAAATTTGGGTCTACATGTATCTTGATGGTGATTGAATAATTGTATTTTCTTTCTGTTGGATGAACGTTTTTATGGGAAGATGAGCAGAAATTATGCTTCCTATGAGGAGCGGTACGTATCACTTCAGAGTGCACGAATTAAAAGCTGAGGTAGGAGAATACGGCTAGGATTTTCTCGAACTAGGAACTCGAAATTAAGTGGGCTAAACTTTCATTTCCAGGCTTGAATTTGGTTTTGGTGCAAGAAATTCTTCATAATCAAGAAGAGGGTTTTAGCTAGTGGTTGGCCCAGACCAACGGCGACTGATTGGGGCTACAAAGTAGGAGTGTTGTCTGTCACAATCAGAAGGCTAAACATGAGGTACAAGATGGGAATTTGTCTATGAGGAATTGAGATTTACAGCAAGAATGTGGCAGAAACGAAGTAGAAAGCAGAGGGAAGAACAGAGAAAACAGAAGTTTCTAGCAGAAGAAGATGTTATCACAACAAAAACGCATACCTATTCTTCTTCTATTCTCATCCTTAATACCTCTCCTAACCCACCTCTAACTAACTAAGATTTTGGTGACTGAATCTTTTAGAGATCACTTTATCAATTATGAATGAAGGATGCTTGATGAACTCTCTGATGCGCTGCTGTTTGCTGCTCTTGTATTTGGTAAAAAACCTTTTAAAACCGTGTTTAGTTGGGCTACATTTTTTTTAAATGAAAACGCCCGAGGGTGGGGTTGGTATATTGGTACCCCAGTCCAAATAGAAAAGAAACCCAAGAAAGGATGTATAGTAGCCGTTACATGGAGGCAACAAAATTGCCTACAAAAGTGAATTAATACTAGCCACTGTACTAACATTATAGACGAAGTATATAGAACATTGGTGGTGCGATGAAGCGAAAAAGAGTGAAATAGTTGCGAATCCAAAGTAGTGAATCTCCACACCCCGTGTTAAATTCACCCTTTGGCCAGACAACTATCCAGTAAGAACCAACAATCAATCGGGTTTGTTCTCATACTAAAGGATCCGCAGGCAGCTTGTGCTAGTGTTCCACCGAAACTGTGAAGAGGTAGCCATCGTGGAGTGTAG
>JAULKM010101339.1:0-10201 GCA_032355605.1 Rubia tinctorum | reverse complement strand
AGAAGGAAAAAATGGTTTCAGTGTATGGTTCAGCTATACGTATGGAAAGGCACCTAAGTATGGGTTTGGGCTAAAATGAGCCTATTAAAGGCGGTTCTAAATGTAGAACCACCTTTAAATTAAAAAAGTGACCTAGGATAGCACTTTCGAACTCGGAAGTGCTTCCGGACCTTAATTAAAGACGGTTCTAAAGGTGGAACCCCCTTTAATAGATTTCCATTAAAGGTGGTTCCACCTTTAATTAATTTTTGAAATGCCTTTAAAATGAAAAACGTGACCTGAAGGGATTTCCGAACTCGGTACCCCTTTCGGACCTCAATTAAAGGCAGTTCCGATGGAACCGCCTTCTAACGCTGCATTTAATAGAGTTTTTTATTCTAGTGATATAACCGTTGATGTAATTTTAGGTACAAAAGCAGATGAAGAAAAGATCTTGAACCATTCTGACTAGCTGTTAGTACTCGAAAATTTGGAACACCAATGATTGTGTTTCCTCCTCTAAGTTCTCCACCTCTGTATTAGACTTATAAAGGCTAGGCAATAAATGGATTCCAGGTTACCTAAGTACATATAGAAGAGACTATTTTATCAATAGATATTTCCATCTAAGTTGTGGGAGCAACATTTCTCTTCGGTAGAGGAAAAGAAATATTTGATCGATATAGCGTTATATCTTCAAAATTTGTACATGAGTCTCTCTTTATAACCAGCTTAGTAAGGAATTCTGGAGCTTGTTTTGCTTCTTTGTTAACATGTGCAAAAGAGATACGATGAGTTCTATTTTTTTTATTCTTAGCTGAGGCAGTAGATTCTGCAGATGCCAAGGGCGGGGAGAATTTTTTTTGTATAATTTGAACAACCATGTAACTGTCTGACTCCAGTTGTACAAGTGCATTTGATGAAACAACCCATTCTAAAGCTACAAGAAGAGCAAACGTTTAAGATTTGGTGCTGGAAATTCCTTCCAAGCCAACATAATATTCAGGATCGGCATCGATTAGCTTGATTGTTTCGTATACCTGGAAACAAAGTCTCGGGGAAGACCCAGTAATTAAAATCCAACGCCCAAGTCAGTTTTCACTCTTATCTGTGCTTTTACTGGGAAAATGCTATTCCAACTTCCGTTACCCTTGATCTCCATTTATAGCTAATGAATCGTGTGATCATGGTCCATATTGATCCTTTTATTTCTAGGTCATGGTCTTGTTAAGATGATCGTGGGCATTTATTATCTTTCTTCTCGAGGTGGGGTGCGTCTCGCATTCTACGGACTATTCTTTGTGCTCACTGATCTGGTTCACTAATTCGAGGTGTTAATATTTGGGTTTAGACTTATCATGGTTTGGGGAGGTATGTACCATAATACCCCACCCTAAATGGCCAAGGAGTGGTGGCGAGCTAACCTAGCATACTTTTTCTTAAAACGAGAAACATTTAATCATGAGCTGGATTAATAAAGCGAATTTTAAATGCTTTATGAAGTTTTGGTAGAACATGTTATAATTTATTTATTAATACTTCAATTCATGTACTATACGCAGAGTTTGATGTCTTAGGTCATACCTTGTCGCCGAGGGTAACATTTATTCGCACATAGATGATACCTTTTTTTTGCGATCGTCTCTTCTCTTTAGATACATGAGGCTTCTTTGTAAATTATTCCATTCCTACGAGCAGATATAACTTTCATATTTTGTGCCAAGTAATGATATTCTTGATTGAAAATATCGGCCTTTCTTGGGTGTTATGAAGACCTAGAAAGATAAAAAATTGGTCCCCACAGGCAGCGCCACTAATGCGAGAAATTTCTTTCTGGCCAACGTAATATCCAGGATCTATATAGGTCAGCTTGATTGTCTCTTATACCTTCAAAAAAAGTTTCAGAGAAGCCCCCGAGATTAAACTCTGACGCCCAAGTCATTTTCACTCTTATCCGTGCTTATACTTGGAAAATGCCATTACCTATTTCATTACCCTTGGTCTTCATTTATAACTAATGAATCGTGTGATCATGGTCAACGTTGCTTATTTTACTACTGGATAGTGGTCTTGTTAAAATGATCATGGGCATTGATCATCTTTCTTCTCAAGGTAGGGTGTGCCTCGCAATCTGCAGACTGCTCTTTGTGCTCGCTAATCAGGTTCGCTGATGTGAGGTGTTAGTTCTCGGGGTAGGAATTCACTTGGTTTGTGGAGGTGTATACCAAACTTTAATTACAGTAGAGACATTTAGGTTCCTAACTTGGGATCTAGCATGGATTAAAGCATCATTTTCATCTCTTATAACACAACCCAAAACTATGCTATTTTCAGCTACTGTGGTATCAAACCCATGTCTGGTGGTTCCCTTCTTTTTTGCTCACTAAAGTGGAGTATGGAGTTTCTATTAGGATCCCCAGTCCATTTGAAAAGTAAAAAATAATAATACAGCGGCAGTAGAGAAGAAAAGTTCAAGTTTGGTTTGATGATATAGAGTGTGTGTGTGTGTGTGTTTTGGTATAGAAATTTCAACCCTGTGCTATTTTTACCCAACCAGACACACAATCTAACTCATCAATCTTGTATGATCCATCCAAACCTATACAAAAGGGAACATTTTATTGCTCAAATAGCAACTCCTAGCCTAACGAGGATCAATATTCCACATTGTGGTTCTCAGTGATGGAACTTGTAACTTGTCCATAATCAAAATTCCCTTCAATAGTCTCGGAATGGTTCTTACATCTTTAAAAATCTTATCTCCCTCGCCTAGGGCCAAACTGCAAGGAGGTTAGAGGCTTGATTTGCCTCTCTATAAACATGGTGAATGTTCGTACCTGAGGTCTGCAGAAGGCATCTGATTTCCTGGATGAAAGGCTGCAGTTCTTAGTCCAACTGTAATGTCTTGTTGATAATGTTAATTGCTAGGAGGCTATTCATTTGAATGTATGGATTTCTAAGGTTGAGATGTAAAGTTGTTGATATGGAATTGAGCTCGGCATGTAAAGGATTAATTTCTTCTTCCTGAGTCTGGATACCTTTGATGAAGTTCCCCTGCATGTTTCTAATTGTAATTCCAGAGCTGGCTTTTCGTGACTTGTAATCAAATGCAGCATCAGTATCTATGGAGATATGCTAACCGTCAGGCCTCCATCGGATTAGTATCAAATCGAGTTTCCTATTCCTTTTAAAGAAAATGACAAGTTTCATATTTAGATAAGCTCTATCCGATGGTATGAATAGGTGTACTAGTCTCACAAAGAGTCCAAGCTTGACAGTTTCCATTATATTTTTATAGAGCAAAGCTGGAATCATTAATTCCATCATGTATGAATCTATTTCTAGCAGCCCATAGCTCCCAGCATACAAAGACTGGAACATAATTAACAAGGAAAGTTCTCACTTTTAATGTGTAATAAGCTGAAGAATACCATGACAGTTTATCGAAGATATGTTCAAAGTTCAGATTAGGAAAAGATAACAATTAAATTAATCATGGTTCATATTTGTGATGATAGATGGCATACATTGAAGAAATGATTCGCTACATCAGTGAATTCACAAAAATGACATTTAGATACTAAATTTATTCCAAATTTAATGAGTATATCATCAAATTTAATGAGTGTTTCATGTCTGGTGGTTCCTATCTAACAAGAATCTCATTTTGAAAGGAGGGACTAATCCACGCAAGACAAGCTTACAATAAATGTGTCACTATGATTTTGTGTGCACTGAAAAATGTCATATAACATGTATAACTGATATTTTTCCACTGAATTGCATAACTGATTTTCTTGCCCTCACATATTTAGTGTTACCGATTTTCCACAATTCCCAGCAGATCAGGCAAGGAAAAACATTAAAAATAGAATAGTGAGTAGATGAAAGATGTTTTAAGGACCAGTAATATTCCATTCTTTCTTTAATTGATCTAAATGATCTATTTGGAATATTCACGACATCAGGAATCTTTTCCCAGATTTGTTGTGTCGTTGAGCATAGATTAAAATAGCATGACAAGTGATCAATATTATTGCATTCAGTACAATTAGATGGTAAGTTAATTCCCAACCTCATAAGAATATTAGCAAAAGGTAAGACTGAGCATAATATCCAAATTATGAAACTTATTTTTTGGGAAGAACCTTATTCCAGACCTTTTTAAAAGGTGTTGTCATTCAGTTTTCTGGGTCTGAAACTATTATAAGCCGATTCGATTGTAAACTTACCATAAAATTTAGGTTTCCAAATCATAAAATCAGGCTCATCGGAGAGGAAACCATCCTCATTCAGTTTACATATAAAATTTGAATCAAATATGTACATATGGGAAAGAAATTTTTGTTTACCTGGAATTCATTCCCAGTAAGAAGAGGGAAAGTAATCTGAATCCGGGTGAACCCGAGTTACCTTATTGAGAAGAGATCTTTTGTCTGACTAGATAGAGGTCCAGAAATTTGAGTTTCCATTTCCTACAATCACCTATAAGTTTAACTCTACCATGACGTTAACTTAACAAGTGACAAGTATTTGTTTCAAGTCTCAGATTTTCTAGCTTCGGGGGGTTGTGGTGGGTTAAAGACTACAAAAAGATAACCAGGTTGTATGCCCCTTTTGAAGCTTCCACTGTCTTTTAGCCGAGAAATATTTGAATACTGATTGTAAATGCATGACCCCTGGACCTTTTTCTTGAAGAGTATAAGCGATTCTTTCCCATGAGACCCAGTGTTTGCTAGTTCCATTATCGGAGGATCCCCATAGAAACTTACTGAAAATTGATTCCATTTATTGAATGGTATCATTAGTTGGGGCTGTAACTGCCCATATGTCTTTTTGGAATTGATGCTAGGACGTTATTGATTAGTATTAGTTTTCCCCCACTTGATAACCATTATTTTTTTTCAGCTGTTAATTTTACTAATTATGGTGTCTATTAATCCCTTAAATTGTTAGTTTAGTTTCCTACCTTTGAAAACTGTTACCTCAACGTATAAAAAAGGTAAGGAACCTTGGTTCATTACAGTGATGTCTTTTTTTCCTTCTTCTTTTTTACTCAGTTTCCACTAGTGCAGAATCAACCATTAAAGGCTCGGTTATGTGGCGTTTTCCAAATTCAGGACCGGAACCCTTGTGTAAAGAACTTATGATATCTAAAAAAAAGTGATCTGATTCCCGATCCCTAGAATGATGGTTGTGGAAAAAAATCCTCGATGGTTATTTAACAACCACCACACAATTTATTATGTTCAACAACGATGAATGTTTAACCACCGTGGATTGGGAAAATAAACAACGCATTTTCCCATTTGTTGTGCATTTGTACATATACCGAAGTCGGAACTTAGTTCATATGTTAGTCACAAATGAATTGGTTAGTTACAATACCGTAAGATAAAGCGGTTTTGTCAATTTGTTTAATAAATGAAATATAATTACTCTGTCAAACACTGAGTATTTTTTGACCCCGTGGTCGATGAAGAAACTTGCATTGGATTTTCCCAGAACTGATAACATTGGGTTCCAATTTCAACAATTCTCCGAATGGACGGGGGTGAAAATGCCATTTGTCGACCGCATACCAAATAAGGCAACCTTTAGCAATAATATGGCCTTTATCAAAATCGACGTGTTGGTTTTCTAATTTACTTACTATATTAGAAGAATTCCTTAGACTTTATCAGTTCTTAGATTTCAAAAGGGCTACAATAAATTGTTAAGCGTGCTGGAGGTATTGTTCCTCAAGCTTTGTCGGTGAATTGTTAGTGCAATTATTTAACATTCCTCTCCACTTTGTGGGTATGTTATGTGTTTATTCATTCATAACATAACCTATATATGTTGAACACTTGTGGCCTTTTGGTAGAGTGAAAACATTAATTGACCGTGCAAGTAAAATTTCAGCCGACCTAAGAACCTCGTATGAGTATGTTCAACTTTTTGAATATTTCATTGAGGTGGTGTGTAACCATGCAAGGATGGAAAATGTTCATACATTTACTGTCCTTGTAAATATTTCAAAAATGATTTTTATGTCGGGGTACATGGTCTCCATGAGCATTTAATATTTTGGGGTTTCAAAGGATTTTATACGAGGTTGATTGGCATGGAGAAGTTGGGGACGTACGTTATGATGTCGAGGATGACCGAGCTGCAGATCTTGTGGATTACAACGAGCAACTGGATGATTTTTGCAAAGGATGTAGCTTGGGAGTATCTGGGTATAATGGAGGTCCTACAAGCTATGCACAATGACAAGGAAACACCTTTGTATGAGGGATCGAAACATACCTTATTGATGTGACCCTTAGGGAGTATCTGGGTAGAACGGAGGTCCTACAAGCTATGCACAATGACAAGGAAACAACCTTGTATGAGGGATCGAAAAATTCTGTATTCATGTGACTCTTACCGTAATAAATTTGAAAGCTAAACATGGCCACTCTGATAAGAAAATAACGGAAGCACTGTAGTTGATAAAGAACTTTCTCACTGCCGACAATCTTATGCCCAACCGTGTTTACATTGCTAAGAAGATAATATGTCCCATGGGAATGGAGTTGGAATAGATTCATGCTTTCCCAAATGATTGTATGCTCAATCGAGGAAAGGAAGACTGAGATAGGGTTGTTGCAAAGCATGTAATGAGCCAGGGTACAAGTCACAGATTGGCAATGTTAATGTAGGCGGTGAGGTTGTTATAAAGACAATCAAATATACTCCAAACAAGGTTTTATGGTACATTCCAATAATTCCTAGGTTTAAACGACTGTATGCATACAAGGGATATTCAAAACATTTGACATGGCCTGCTAACAGACAACCCATCGATGATGTTATCCGGCACACCTTATACGTTGATCAGTGGAAAAATATAGATGATATGTACTCTCAGTTTGGCGATGAACCATGGAACTAATGTCTAGGGCTATCGACCAACGTTATGAACCCCTTTGAAAATTGAGTAGTACTAACAGTTCGTGCCATGATGGTTTCCGTGGAGCTTCAAGAGGAAAGCGATGTTGTTTTGTACCATCAACGATTTCTCGGCGTATAGAAATTTATCTGAATATTCAGTGCAGGATCAGTACACATGTCCAGTGTGTGAAAAGAACAATAGCTTTATGCAGTTGGAGCATGGTAGGAAAATTGTATATCTTGGTCATACAAAGTTCTTACCGGTAAATCACTCGTGGCGTAAAGTAGAGAAGTGATTCAATAGGGAGATTGAGGTTGACCTTCCTCCGCAACCAGTTATGGGAGAGAATATTTATGAACAAGTGAAATGTATTGGCAATGACTTTGGTAAGAGAATGAAAAAAAACTCCGAAGGTTGAAAGCTGGAAGAAATGTTTCATTATCTTAAAACTGTCTTACTGGGAGAATCTCGATGTAAGGCATTGTCTTGATGTGATGCATACAGAGAAGAACGTTTGTTACAGGTTTTTTGGGACATTGCTAAATACACCTGGGCTAAAAAAGATCGTCTTGAAGTCGCATCTTAACATGGAAAAAATGGGAGTCACACATGATTTTTTTCCAGTTGTAGAGGGTGGGAAAACTTTCCTGCCACCAACATGCTACACAATGTTGACCGTTGAGAAGAAATAGTTTTGTGAATCCTTGAAGGGTATTAAAGTTCCTTCGGTTTACTCATCAAACATTAGCAAATGTGTGTCCGTCGAGGAGTTGAAATTGGTGAGTCTAAAGTCCCACGTTTTTCATAGCTTGGTGAAGAAGTTAAATATTATTGCCATTTGGGGTACACTTCCCAACAATTTAGGGGACACTTCCAAACCATGGTTAGAGGAAGTGTGTTGTCACCACTGCTCGATAGTGTTGGCCAGTGTTTCCTAGGCCTTCTGGAATACAAGGTGATGCAAGGTACTTATTTGTACTAGTCTTTGTCATACTTTTGGTCGAAAACTATATGCGAACGTGTAACCTCTCTCTAATATTATTCAGGACCTAATATATTAACATATCATATTGACAAGTGGTGCAAACACAAATCCTCTGGCCAATGCTTCTACAACAATTTTACGTATTGTATATGAGAGTTAAAACAAGAATGAGCATCATTAAGGAACTCGGTTTAGAGGTAATGCAAGGTTCTTATTTATAATACTCTTTGTCATACTTTTGTTCGAAAACTATATTCGAGGCACTTATGTTATACTCATTCTCTAAACAAAGTATTGACAGTGTGTCACCGTTTTGGTTTTAGATCTTATCTGCAGATAATACAACACTATACACAACCGAGGAATTGAAGATAGCAAGATTTAACTCAACCCCCAACATTGTGTGTTCCCATACACACAGAAGGTTCACAGATACCCTCTAACCGAGCATGTGACATTATTTGTGTCTCAAAAACCTAGAGTAGCTCTAATGCATTTTCATGAAGGTTTAGAGATAACGTATTTAACTAGAAGAATGGTAGAACTACTTATAGAAATATTTATCATACAATTTCCATGTTCTTGTATGAAACTAATTGTATTGTTGTTTAATGTTTAATATATTAATTAAGTGCATTTAAGGGGGGGAAACTTAGTGTTGTCTAGGAAGGGGAACTTTATTTCGCCCTTTTGGACACACTTGAACCATAGGAAGTCTAGTTCCCCCTTACCTTTAGGGTCTATATACGGATCAATGATCATAGTTAAGGATGACAGAGGGGCGGGTTTTGGCGGAGGTCCGGCCCGCATCTGCTCCAATGGGGTGGGTATGGACGTGGTTTTGGTGGGTGTGGGGCAGGTATGGGTATGAAAATGATACCCGCTATGAGTAATGGGTCGGGCATGGATATTAGTTCATATACGCTGCACCTCCGCCCCGCCCCGCCCCACTATACCCGATATGTATACACTAATTTATTATACAATAAACTAATATTTATCCATAATGCACATGTTTTACTTATAATATTTTCATGTAAATATTATTAAACTTATAATATTTAAATTATTATTGTAAAGTAAAATTTAAGGTGTTTTTTGGAGTTATAGATGGGATGAGTAAAATAGATTTGAAGTGGATATGAGGACCAAGTGGGTGATGAGGCGGAGATGGATTCCAGATAATACCCAATAGATGGCGGGTATTGGTATGTAAATTTTAGGTGTGCATGAGTATGAAGGGACCATAATTCGTACCTACCCAGTCCCGTTGTCATCCCTAATCGTAGCATGCTCTTTGGAAAGTTTCCCGGCTAACTCCTCCGCCATCGAACTCTGAGTCATTCTATTGGAAGTCTCAAGAAACTCATAGAAGAGGGTCTGGAAGTGCATCGTCTTCACCAGCTTGTTGGAAAAGAACTCGAATTGCGACGACTAGGCCTTGGGATTGCAGAACTTATTCATGGCCTCATTCTCGGCAGTTAGGGTGCCCACTTCCTTGTAAAGATTCCCATTCTTCTCCTTAAGGTCTTTGTTGCCTGTTCGAATATTATTAGTGGTTTTTTGAAAATCCTGAATGGTCTTTTAAAGATACGGGTTCTTCGATCAAAGCCCTACATTTGCCATTTAAGATCCTCGAGATGTACCTCTAGCTCGCCTACCCGACGAGCCTTTTCTGAAAATGAGCTAACTACAATATCGAGTGCACACGTAACCTGCTAGAATTAAAAAAGTGGTGATAATTTATCACTATTCTAAAGACATTACTATCAAAATAAAAGACTTACTGCTGGAAACGCAATGGAACTCGAGAGGTGCGTAGACAAGGCGTTATCCTCATTCGAGAGTAGCTTAAAGGCCAACTCGTCTTCGATACCAACCATGGTCTCCCCAGTTGCAGCCTTCTTAGGTGTAGAGTTTGATTAATCCATGCCCTATCGACCCCTCTTGAATCTTTGATCGGTCTCAAGATCGACTGGGGCTTCGTATGCAGAGGCTTCGATGTTTGCCCCATCGAGATAGTCTCCTTCGGGGGTCTTGAAATCCCTTTTTTCCTTATACCTGTTGGTGAAACCCACTGCAAGTCAACAAAGAGAAGGGTTATAAGTTAAGATAAAGGGAAAACGATAAAAATCATAACAAACTCAACCAGGCATAAAGGACCCTTAGGGATCCCCCCCGAGTAGAGTTCGAAGGATCCCTTTATATACCTTTTGATAACATTCTAATGAGACTAGGTTTTAATCTAGCTTCTAAGTGTCCTAAATGTGAATGGTAGATACATTACAGCATTACTTCAATCACTGCTTAGAGTCGCT
>JAULKM010101338.1:0-10201 GCA_032355605.1 Rubia tinctorum | reverse complement strand
TGAGTTGGGCGAGATCCTTAAATAAATAAAGATCCGATTTTCCGCAATCCAGAGTCTTCGCAAGGAGATTCATATCAACTGCTCTACTAATTCTTTGAGTTTTTGCAAGGTTCGAGGGGGTATTCGTACTCAAAATCTTATATAATTCCAAATCCTGCATTTCCAGAAAATATCCCTGAATCACCTCATTCTCCGTGGTTTCTACTATCCCCAGATTCTCATCCACTTAACAGTGATAGAAAGCTTCTGTACTCTCTCTCAACTTCTATTTAGTCTGGTATAGCTCCAGCAAAGTCTTAGTAAATTTCTTCTTCTGAGCATATTGATTCAATAGAGCCCCGCTGGAGTCTAGATAGGAGTGTAAGAAACCCCTTGGAAACTTATTAAATCACTCCTGAGCTTTCCCCTGAAGTTAGTTTCCAACCAGTTTGCATGTTAGCCTTTCTTTGAAATCCCTCGACTTCATTAGACTCACGAATGTCTGAATGAATTCTCAAGGATCCGATTCCCCAATATAAGTAGAAATCCCTTCCAGTGGTTTTGTATCTACTGGCTGTCAAACTAATGTTATCGATGAGCTAAAAGGTGATCCCGCTGGTTGGCCCATTGGCCCAATCAACCTGTATAATTCTATTTTAATGAGCATCTGCCATCAACCCATGTTGTACCCCAAGCAGGTTGAACCCTCGATCAGTTCCTCCAGGTTGCATTGGGTACATAGGCTGAGAACCCATGTATCGAGGATTTACCCATGGTTGCATAACCCCTGGATACATCGGGAATTGCCCATAAGGGTTGTAAGGCCCTTGACTAGCCATAGTATTTTGTAATCCCATACTATCGTATCCTTGGATCCCCATGGAAGTCACCATTCCATATTCAGTCTCAATTCCCGGAAGAGTAACTGTCGAGGTCACTGGAACTAAGAGAGGTACTAAATATACCATTCCTTGTAAATAGTCTGGGAAAGAAGGTTGGGGACACATTTGGAATGGCTCCCCTGTATATCCCGAGTAAGGAAATGCCAACATGGGTGAGAAGCCAATCCTAATGATAATACCATAGGTACCGAAGGTCTCACATCTCTCAATATACCCGTAGGCTTTGAAGAAAGAGTAACTTGATACCCTCCAGCTGCCAACATCTGTGCTACCTGCGCCAGATCCTGTTGCGACCTAATTATTCCCATACTTTGATTTGCATAAATAGTCTGTTCGTAGGCATCAATATAAGAATTTCCAGAAAACTCCATGAACCGTCCACCCCTTTCATCATGTGAACCAACTGGCATACTCTGCAAAGGGCCTGTGTTCCAGGCTCTCTGCTCCACATTAACCTCCAGACATCTCGATGACCTTGTTGCATCAATTCGAGGGGCCTCGATGAGTGGCGGATTAGGCCCACTCGAGACCTTTATCATTTCATGCTTGGTAATCGAGACGTGCATCATTCCAGACTGGACTACCGAGACTCGAACATCCTCATGCTTAACATTCTGCAACGCCGAGGGGTTGACCATCTTCATTCTTCTTCTGTATGGAGATTGCACTTCGTCACCAGCTTCTGTTCCTTTCAGCCTCAATCTCTCACTCCTCAGAGTAGGTGTAGAGGTGGACATAAACCAAAGAACTTGAATCTGAATCGATTGGTCCCACAGGGCGTGCCAATTGATGCATTTTGAAACTGACTGAACAACCCACTTGAGCTCCTTGATTATGATCCGCAAGAAGAAAGACTCCGGGGAATCCCAAGGGAAAACTCTCCGAAATTTAAGTCAACAAAGTGTATGAATACCGTATTAAGACAAAATAATCTCAAAAATGAATGTGCACCTGATATTTATATTGTATAATCTTAGTATTATTTAACTTTAATTATAATTCTTAAGTAGCAATAAATACGGTCATAAAGTATGACCGTTTCAAATACGATTATTCTCATTTTCATAATTGGGCCGAAACAAGCTCATTGTGTTATTTGGACTCAATCACTATTAAGTATAATTGTATAATAGTAAAATAATATACCTAACACTAACGATCTTCTATCCTACTACTCTGACTAAAACAAGACAAATTAGTTGACTACGGAAATATATTGGTAATAATTCATATTATGAAATAATAGATAAGAGAGTAGTACATTTACAATTCTATATTTATTTTGAAAGTGCTCATATAAACTTTTAAAATTTTGAAAGTGCTAATATTATTTTTGATAATTCACGAAAGTGCTAAACTATCCAATTTGAATTTTTTGGCCGGCATTCTTAATAATGTTTGTTTTTCCCTCGAAAAAAATGGATATCCAAAAAATATGGATTGGTGGATATACCCTTTGCATGATTTATACCCACGTGGTTAGAGCAACACTTTCTAAACAAATTCAGGTTTAGATAATCACTTTCTAAATTAAGGGTTGGATCATCACTTTCTAAACAGTCTCAGGGTTAGTTCAACACTTAACTCAATAAGCACTTTACTCAGCATATATTATTCAACACTTTGTTCTCGAATCAAGAACGCATGAACTGAGTTTATTCCCTTTTGGCTGCTACATGCTCTCCTGCATTTTGATTACACCCATGTGATCAAGTTGGTTGGGCAATAAAGTCGATTGGACAAGACCTTCTTCTCCTATGCAATTTCCTTTTTCTAGACACCATTCGCAAGCAATATTGAGAGAGCAGATTTTTTGCCTGTTGGAGCCTCATACATCAATTTGTTATTCCCTCCTTTAAGATGGTGAAATATATACCGGCGTCACAAAAGCAGATGAGGAGTCAAGCAAGCGTTTGTTCTCTTCGACAAACTTCCCTACACATCAACCATAACCAATTCTCCATGAAAATCAATTTTCCCCCATATCGAACTTAGGGTTTATATCATGGACTAAGAACATGAAATCAAGTTATCTTGGATTTTTAAAAGAAGATATTAATGTCGTTCTCAGAGTGAAGATGGATGGAATTTTTGGGTCTGAATCGTTTCGTGCGCAACTCCTGAACAACGGTAGGACGTAGGAGAAAAACAGGCAGGAAATTAGAATGGAAATTTTGATTTTACACATTAAAATCAAATTTAATGGGGCCCACGTTAGTAATAGTATAAAAGTCCTCAAAAATTCAGTTTCTAGTCAAGGGGTATTTTTTGTTTTTTTGGTCTAGTCAATGATGATTTTTAATAGAGTCAACGTCGGCAAAGGTATCTCAGGGTTATTTCACCACTTTCATTGAGAATTTTAGAATGATTTCTTGAGAGTTATATTGACACTTTAAATTATAGAGGGTTATTTTGGTATTTCTCCCATTAAATAATATATTGATGACTTGTAACCTAAAAAAGTGTATGTAGTAGGAAATATTTTTAACTTAAAAATACGGGGCTTATTTGGAAACAATCTCTTTGAAACCCAGATGTATTATACTTGTATGAAGTAATTATCTTTCATTTGTATTAAAGTTAAATTATGGTTGGTACTTTATCAGATTTACTGCAGGTAGTTCAACAAAAGTAATATTCTTATCTCATTTATATTTTTAATTTTATAATTCTGATATGGTAGATATGGACTTTAGCTATAATATAAATCAATCAAAGAATTTGATAACAAATTTTGATACTTCCCAGTAAAAAGATCGTTTTTTTTTCAAAAAAAAATAAATGAAGCATAAATCTCTCACAAAATTAATCAGACGGAATTGAACATTTTCCAATGAAAGGGATGTTCACAAAATACACTCATTGATGAAGAGATAAACATTATTTTTCCAAAAATGAAAAAGAAAAAAAGGAAGGAATAAACATTAAATAAGACAGATTTAAGTTATCTAGCAATACATGCTGCATTTAGTAATTTTATAGTTTATTTTTAAAAAAAATATGATATGCCAAGCTGACATGGTAAGTACAGAGAATGCCACTTGTGCCAAAAAGCATGGACTATTCAGGCGGTTGGTTGTCAATTTAGAGTTCTTTTAACTTCATTATATTGTTTTAGATGTTGACTACTGTAGCAGCAGGTACATCACCAATTTTCATCCTGATTACAACTTTTTCATGACATTCTCTCTATTTTTTTTTATATCATTTGTATAATCCCTCCGGTAGGTTCTCTAAGAGTGGCACCCTTTGACCACCATTTTTTTTAGGTATATTTGACCATCGATAACTTTAGTTTCATATAATAATAGTAAATAAAAATTTGATATTCAGTTACTACATATTACGGAGAATCTAAATATATCTCATACGGTAGTTTTATTGTTTATATACTGTATAAAATATATGGTCAAACATGCATTGAGAAAAAAGGTAAAAAAAATGTAATTCTTAGAGAACCGGAGGAGTATAAATTGTGAGTGGATACATTCTTTTGGATAATAACAAAAAAGTGTTGCTTTAGATTATATTCTTGTCAATAAAATAAAATAAAATCTTGTCGAGCATCAGTGCCACCATCGATATACTCCCTCTTAATAATTTATTTCTCATTTTTTAAATACACACTTAATCATATATATATTTTTATTATACAACATAATGAATTTAATAATAATATTATGCTTGGCATTTAAGAGCAAGTCCAATAGGTTCTCTAAATATTTCTTCAAAATGGAGATACAAAACTTATAGTATTCTCCATATTTTTTGCTCCAACTCTAACAAACTCCCTATTTTGCAGATTTTGACATTTATTACACAATAATGATTTCCTTTGTAATTTAAATCAAACTCTTAGTTTAATTACTTTGCAATAATATATACTTCAAGAAAAGTTATAAAGATGACTAATTTTATTGCTTCATTTTAAAAATAATTTATTAATTATTTTAATAAATTTAAAATAACGACTATTAAATTCATAAAAGCTCATCAGATTAGTCTAATACAAAGTTTTTAGTACGTTATAGCAAACAAAGCAACCTTTTGAATAATTTTTTTTTAAAGAAGTCGAATTTCAAAGCATATCTCTTTTTATATTTCACTATTTTCTATCGAGTGAATAAAGAAGACAATTACTAATTTGACTGAATTGTTTATTTAGGCCCCAACATATATTTGAATACATTGTTTGGTCCCCACTCCCAATACTACCCATATTCGGCCCTTAACATTTTGAAAATAATTTATTTGGGTCCCCGGCTGGTTTTCAAGGTGGTTTTGGGGACCAAAAGATGGCATAAAATCATATGTTAGGGACCAAAAAAATAATTTAGTCTACCCAAAACAACCTTGAAAACCACCTTGGGGCCCAAACAAATTATTTTCAAAATGTCAAGGGCCGAATAGGGGCAGTATTGGGAGTGGGGATCAAAAGATGATATTCTAATATATGTTGGGGACCAAATAAACAATTTAGTCCACTAATTTCTTAGTATCATATTCATGTTGTGATTCATGGTAATTATTATATGAGAATCATAAGTTTAAAATACCATAAATTTTATAATGACTAATTTTATGTAATTTTGTTGGGAGTTGTATGGTATGTGTATCTCTACTATACTTAGAAGAGTTAATTATGGAGATATTGTAGGAAGAGATTGATTCGTTGTTATCCTTCTGTGTGTATATATCGAGGTGTGATGAATGAGAAAGGGCAGAACTTTTGAGACGAATTTTTTATCATGGTATCAGAGGATTAAATTCAATTCTAGGGATTTTAACTTTTTCATCTGAGAGGTCGGTTGAGAGTGAAACATAATTTTCCGTCTTCTGTTTGGAGACATGGTGGATGAAGAAGAGAAGTCTTCCTCTAGCAATAATTTTGGAGGCAGCAAGAAGATCGATGTTTTTTTCCTAGGGTCTAACGACACTCGGGAAATTTCATCACACCAATTCGGTTAAAGGGTGAAAATTATGATGAATGGGCTAGGGCGGTTCGTACGGCCTTACGAGCAAAGAGGAAATTTAGATTTTTGGATGGAAGCATACTGCAACCTAAGAAGAATGATGCAAAGATGGATGATTGGTATACAGTTCATTCCATGCTTGTGTCTTGGCTTATGAATACGATCGAACCTTTGATTCGTTCGACTCTCTCATTCCATGAAGATGCTCGTGATTTATGGGTGGCTCTGGAGAGGAGATTCTGTGTGTTTAACGGCACACAAATATGTCAGTTGAATACCTCTTTGGCTGAATGTAAGCAAGGCAATACGGAGTCAGTCGCTTCATATTTTGGGTGGCTGAGTAAGATTTTTGACGAGTTGTCGATGTATGTGAAATTTACCAAGTGCAAGTTCTCTGGGTGCACTTGTGAGGGTTGTCTAATGCAAGAAGATCATCTCCAGTGCTTTCTTGTTGGATTAGATGGTGCATATGCTTCAGTGAGGTCTCGGATTTTGAACCAAGATCCTCTGCCTTCTTTGGACCGAGCATACCAGAATATTGCTCAGGAAGAGCGATTGCGTGATGGTTTTAAGGAAGATCAAGAGCCAGTGATGGTGTTTAAGGTTCAATTTGATACACGAGGTAAATCAAAATTTAATGATAATTCTGACAAATTTTGTTCTCACTGCAATCGTGAAAGACATGACGAAAGCATATGTTTTTAAATTAACGGCTTTCCTGATTGGTGGGGTGATCGTCCTCGTGGTGGCTGTCGTGGCGGAGGGGATTATGGGGGTGTTACAGCAGGGAGAGGGCGTGGAGATGTTGCAGGAAGATGTGTGGTAGTCAAGGCAAACAAAGCCACATCCAACATCTCTACACAGCAACAGTAGGCTCAGGGGCAACTGTTTCGCACTGCGGATCAAGCTGGGTTGTCTAATGTAACCCTAGAACGGTGACAACATATTCTGGATCTACTCAACCTGCCGAAACCAACGCACCAATTTTCTAGTAGGTGTTTGTGGATTATAGATACAGGAGCAACGCACCATGTCACGGGAACATTAGATTTGATGATCGATGTGAGACAAAAATTAGCAACTGTGCCAGATGGAAGTAGCTCACAAGCCACTCATGAAGGCAGTATATTATTACCTGTGAATCTAAAATTTTGTAGCGTGATTTATGTTCCAAAGTCAGATTATAATCCGATTTCAGTCACAGAGTTACTAGATGAGAAAAATTGTATTGTTCAAATATCTAATACATTGTGTGTTGTTCAGGACTGAGAGACGAGGCGGTTGATTAGATTGGGTGAACGTGAAGGTGGATTTTCTTTTTCCGCAGTGTACCTCAAGTTCGGGATCTAGCTATTTGTGGTGGAAAATCAATGGAGTTGTGGCACAAGCGTTTAGGACATCCGTCAGAGAAAGTACTTAGAAAGGTCCCAGCTGTGAGTGTTTCTAGTGATTTCAATAAAGACGGTTATGAGGTATGTTATCGTACGAAGCAAACTCGAATTTTTTTCCCTATTAGTAGTAGTAGAGCTACTCGTATTTTTGAACTCGTTCATTGTGATTTTTGGGGACCTCATCGAACTCGTTCATCTTGTGGAGCATATTATTTTTTGACTACTGTGGATGATTATTCAAGAGTTGTATGGGTTTATTTGCTGTTTAATGATTTGGAAGTTGAATTTTTGTTTATGAATTTTGTTGCCTTGGTCGAAAGACAGTTTAATCAGAAAATAAAACGAGTTCATAGTGATAATGGAGCTGAGTTCTTCAAAAATTATTTTGTGAAGAATGACATGATATTTGAGACATCATGTGTGGGTACGCCGCAACAAAATGGTCGAGTTGAGCGTAAACATAAACATATCTTAAGTGTTGCACGTGTTTTACGTTTTCAAGGGAACTTACCAGTGAAATTTTGGGGAGAATGTGTGATGGCGGCATGTTACTTAATTAATCGTACACCTTCAACCCCGTATGAGTGTTTGTTTGAAAAGGAACCTGATTTCAGTGCAATAAGGGTGATGGATTTTTTATGTTATGCTTATAATCAAAAATTGAAAGAGGACAAATTTGATACTAGAAGTCATAGATGCATTTTTCTTGATTATCCCTTTGCTAAAAAGGGATGGTTAATGTATGATTTAGAGAAAAGGGAATTGTTTGTTTCACGCATGTTAATTTTTATGAACATGTTTTTCCTTTGGTTGGAAGCCTTGTGGAGCATGAATCTTGTGAGATATCAGGTAATAAAGAGGAATTTTATTGTGATGATTTTGATGTAGTAGTAGATCATGGTGATCATATGAATGTTGAGGGGGAGGGGTGTTCTTTTAATGCACCTGCAGGCAGTAGTGAGGAGGTACAGCAGACAAACAAAGGTGACGTTGTAGTACAACGAGAGGAAAAAGGGGCGATTGGTGTAGTCTTTGGTGAGGAGGTTGAGTTGGGTAGTGAATCAATTGTAGAGGAGGTTGTACAATCAGATGCAAGTAGTGGAGAGGCGGAGATGGGAAAGGGGAAACGAGTTAAGTTTCCAAACTCTCGTTTTCAAGGTTGTGTTACACATTTGGTCATGAAAAAGAAAAGTCCATCCAAATAATCGCTCTCTCATTCGGCTACCTTGGGTTCTCCTTATTCTATTTAGCACTTTGTATCTCGTGAACGATTTTCAGATAATTACAAAAAGTATATAGCAGTTGTAAGTGCAGGAAAACCACCCAAGACTTTTTGAGAAGCTGTGAAACATGAAGGATGGAGAAAAGCCATGGCGGAGGAGATTCGAGCACTTGAAAATCAAGGAACTTGGGTATTGCAAAAGTTGCCTCAAGGAAAGAAAGCTTTAGGGAGTCACTGGATGTATACTAAGAAACGAAATGAGGATGAGAATTTACAAAGATTAAAGGCAAGGCTTGCAATATTCCACAATCATCAAACAGAGGGAATTGACTACAATGAGACTTTTGCTCATGTGGCTAAAATGGTGATCATACGAATGTTCTTGGCAGCTACAACAATCAAGCATTGGGAGGTACATCAAGTGGATATTCATAACGCTTTCTTGCACGGTGATCCGGAAGAAGAAGTTTACATAAAGATACCTCCAGGATATGAGAACAAAAATGTGGTGTGTAGAATGAAGAAGTCGTTGTACGGCTTGAAACGGGTCTTAGGTGTTGGTTTGCTAAACTAGCAACGGCTCTAAAACGTTATGTCTTCAAACAATCGTATTTAGACTACTCTTTGTTTACTTTGACTAAGGGTTGGATCCAGATTAATGTTCTTATTTATGTGGACGACATGATAATTGCAGAAAATGATAAAGAGGCTTTAGCAGTGTTCAAAAATTATCTTGGAAAATGCTTTAAGATGAAAGATTTGGAAGCATTACGGTATTTTTTGGGCTGGAAGTAACACGGAGTAAGGAGGGCATTTTTGTGTGCCAAAAGTAAGTATACGTTGGATATCATATCTGAGACGGGATTGTTAGGCTCTAAACCAACAGAATTTCCTACGAGCAAAATCACAAATTGGCACTTGCTAGTGGAAATTTGCTTGAAAATGCAAAATGTTACATAAGGTTGGTGGGCCGTCTTATATATCTTGGTGTGACTAGACCAGCTTTGGCGTATACAGTTCATATTTTGTCTCAATTTATGCAAAGTCCAAGGGAAGAACATTGGGAAGTTGCACTAAGAGTTATTCGTCATTTAAAGAAGAATCCAGGACAAGGTATCTTGTTGAGAGAAGATAATGAGTTGAATTTAGAAGGATGGTGTGACTCGGATTGGGCTAGTTGCCCATTGACTCGACAATCATTGAGTGGATGGTTTGTGTTACTTGGTTATTATCCAATCTCATAGAAACCTAAGAAGCGGCAGACGGTGTCACGATCGCCGACGGAAGTTGAATATCGTTCAATGGTATCAATCGCTTGTGAATTGAAGTGGTTGAAGCAGTTACTTGGTGATTTAGGAGTTCAGCATGAGAAAGGAATGAGACTTTATTGTGACAGTCAATCAGCTTTGTATATAGCTCAAAATCCTGTTTTTCTTGATCGAACAAAACATATGGAAGCCAATTGTCATTTTGTTAGAGATGCGATTGTAGAAAGTTTAATTGATCCATCATATGGATCTACAAAGGTTCAATTGGTGGATATATTTACAAAGACATCGGGAAAGTTACAGTTCAATTTTTTGTTGGGCAAGTTGGTCGTTCGGGATTTACAAGCTCCAACTTTGTGAGGGTGGGGTGTTAGGAGTTATATGGTATGTGTATCTCTACTATACTTAGAAGAGTTAATTATGGAGATATTGTAGGAATATATTGATTCGTTATTATCCTTCTTTA